>JAJOOO010004033.1:0-38698 GCA_029582685.1 Solanum piurae | reverse complement strand
TATATATATATATATATATACACATAGACCCTATACATGTTACTCTCCCAGTTTCATTTTATGCCTCAGTTGAAATTTATAGAATCATCCAAGAAAATTTGATAGTTTTTAAATATTTTAAGTTATTAATTTTTATAATTTATAGTATGTTTTACATATTATTTTTCAATAACATATATTAATCTCTATATCCTAATGTACATGGTACCAATAGAATTTTAAGAGTCAGTCATATTTTATATTAATCATTTTTTTGTGTTTTTTTTAAAAAATTAATATTTTAAGTTGTTAGCTATCGTAATTTATAAAAATAATTTACATAATTTTCAAATATTCAAAAGAAAAAAAAAGATATATAAATTAAAACAAAAAATTATAAAAATTACACAAATGTCCTTGACTAGAAGTATGCATGTCAACTGATAGATGTTTTAGTTCCAACATGTCACATAACATATTTAACACCACAAGATTTAAAGAAAATTATAATAAATTTAACATATTTCAATAATAATTAAAACCACAAAGTTTAAATTTTATTTTTATTTTATTTGATTTTTCTAAATTTCATTTTAGTACAAAGTAAGTCAAACAAAGATCTGCAATGAAATCCTGTCGCTGGTAGTGCAAGACACCCCAATAAAGATTTAGAAATCTATCATATCTTCATCTGATCATATATATAAATATATAAATATATAAATACACGTGTTTCCATAAAAAACAAAAACATGTGCTTCTCGTTAAAGTTGAGCCATCAGTTTTACTTTTAATTTTTTAAACTTAGGCTCATAATTGATTTAGGAAAGTATGCTTTACTCTAAGGATCTGTGTGGAAGGACACACTGATAATTAGATTTGGTGTAATTGGGTGTAATTGGGTGTAATTAAGTTGTCTACTCTATTTATTTGGAGAGATAATTACTTGGTCAGCAGATAATTGATGTAATTGGCAGGGGTAATTACACTCTCCAATTGACATGGAGAGACTGTGAATTGCTGGTAATTACAAATTTCTTCTTTTTATTTTTATTTTTATTTTTTTGTTTTAATTTTTTTTGTCTATTATTTTAAGTTCATTTTTTAAAAATTTCTAAACGTTTATTTTTTTATTTTTTATTATTATATTTCATTTTCTTCTCATTCTCAGCCTTACTTCACGTGATTCTATGCAATTTTTTCGTATTATCTATTTCTTTATTCCATGTTTATTTTCTCATTAGCTTAATTTTATTAGTATTCTAATATTTAAATTAAAATAGAATTTATTGTTAAGTAATGTTATAGAATTACGTTTTCTTTTTAAAAAAATAAAAAAAATCATATTTATGTATGCTATGTTGAAATTTGCGATAAGAGTATTATGTTAATTTTTTTGTTTTGAATTTATAATTTATGTTATATTTTCAATTTCATTTGTTTTAGTAATATTGAATTCACATTGCAAGTCATTTTTTAATTAGACTTTATAGATTATCTTTTTGTCAAACATTTTAATAATTTATGACATTTTATTTATATATTAATCTTTTAATCAAACATGCATTTCACGATGTTCGTAGAAACTTCATACTTTTAGTTTTTATGATCAGTTCAATTTAAATATATTAATTTGAAAAAATATAAATCACTTATTTTTCATAATATTAGTTAAGAAAATATTTTTATTAATTAATATATTTTCTAAAAATAATATATATCTTAAATATTTAATTTAATTATATTTATAAAGTTTCTTATTTGTCTAGTATAAATTTTACATAATTAATTTTTATTTTTAAAATTTAATAAAATTTAATGATTGCTACATTTAAACAGAACATGCGTAATTATACCGTGACATCCAAATAGGACATGTCTATTTACAGTGTAATTACACTAAGGTAAACAAACAGGTCAGAGTAATTACTAGACTGATAATTACTACCCTATTAATTACACCAATTCTAATTTCGAGGTGACTTTCCAAACAAACCCTAAATGTTTTACCTTTTATTTGAAAAAGATAAAGAGAGTCTTAATAAGATGAGAAAATCATAGCGTCATAGCAACGAGAAGATAATAATTATAACAACATATTATTACAACTAAAATAAGTTCCAACAACATAATGAAAAACAAAACGATATATCATCAAAGTTTTGCATCATGTATAAACATGAGAGCTTTGATATCGTTGTCACACTCAAATAATTGCATGCAACTTTGCTTCAAGTCCAATTGCACACCAACTTCAGTGTGACAATCTGTATCATATAACCAAAATATTTCCATATCTTTCAAACCAAAATATACTAAAGATGGTTTTCCCAAACCAAAATCAATATCCTGCAAAGGGAACTTGCACATACTTGAACATCCCACTTTGTCAACTTCATCGTTACCTCCCCATTCCGGTGCTTCAAAGCTTTCGTTATATATATTAACTAATGTTGACACTATTTCATCTGGTGAAGCGTTGGTACATGAAGCAACAACTTTATTCACAGTATTCCTGATTAATAATATGAAGTGATGCAATTCCATTTTAGTCTCTCCTGGCATGAATTTTATTGGAACATCGATTCTAAAATTCCCCATAGAGTTGTTCACTTGAGGTAAAGATGATTTAGAGCGCAAATTCAATGGAAAATCCATTAGAGAAGGCCTGAAATATCCATTTCTAACTGCTGAAATGCAGATTAAAGTCCTCCATAGGATTGCTGTAATAATTTCAACCCTTGAAGGTTGAAAATTCAAAGCTCCACCTGATTCATCAATGCATTGTTTTCTGAGCCTTGATAGAGCAGCTTCACGGACGACAAATCTCTTAACAACAATATTTTCTTCTCTATTTGCTACGTGGGTTGAGTTGAAAAGACCTGATATATCTCTGGTTGGGAAAATATTACCTAAATTGTAGCTTAGAAAATTAATCTTATCGATGGGAGTTCCCAATCTACACACTTTTCCCCATCCAAACAGAAAATTTGAACATGTGAAACCATCAATTGCAGGGTGTGAAACACTGAATGATAAAGCTAGGCCACCACATTCAAATTTGGTTGCTTGAATGGTGACAATCGGTGATACCATAAAATTATTTTGATCTACATTCTTGTTTTCATGTGGCCAAAATAAAGCCGCAAGACTAAGATCCTTTTGTGCTTTCTCTAAGAAATTATCCAACTTACAATTGACCTTGGCCTTAGTGTAGGAAACACCTTGATCAAGGCAAAGAATCGAACATTCATCTTTATCGTACCTTCCTGCTGCTGGATAAACATGAGTTAATACCTTAGAAAGGGATTCCTCAAGTCGTTCATCGATAGTGGGGCTATTGAAATTTTTATGAGGATAGAAAAGAAAAATAGGAATGTGTTCTCTCACAGCTATTTGATCAAAGAAAGAGAGCTTGTCACATTGATTGTGAGAGAGAGTAGGTGAAGATAGCTTGATGAGCTTTGTGCATAAGATCTCAACTTTTATGTAATCGTTTTTGTTGACAAATCCTATTTCCATTTTTGCTAAAATGGAAGAAGAAATTAGCAAAGATAGTTAGAGAACTGAACTAAGGGTACAGTTGAGGATGTGATATGTGAGAAATTAAACTCCCAACTATATATATATATATATATAGCAAATATAAGTTTTATATATAGATGAACTTTTTTTAATGTCAACTAGAGAACGTGATATGTATTATTTTTTACTCAGAATGCGTTCTGTGAGGAAACAATCTAGTTAATAATAAATTATAATTTTTCCATACATTTTTATTTGTCTACTATTTTAAAAATGAAAAAGAGTCAAAATGTCACTTGAATTATGATAATCTATACCCTGTGTTATATTTTGGGAGAAAAATTTTCTTTGTCGCTATTCCAATAGACCACAAATACTTTCAAGAGTGAATAACCTAAATTTTTATTGATATGACAAGCTATGTGGGACTAATCCCTCCACCTAAATATTGTCAACTAGAATTCTCAATAAATTATGGATCATTAATTCTGACCGATGAAATTGATATATTAGTCGGGGACAAGTTTATTTTGAAGATATGGTGATAGAAAATTGAATAAATGCATGAATCTCTATGCTTAAAACTAGACAACCAGCCATGCACACAATTCAATACGTGCCCACATGATTTTGCCTTAAATACCTAACTCAAGTTGAACCACTAGAGCTAGGGGTGTATATGACCGGATTGGTTCGAGTTTTTCAAATATCAAATCAAATCATTTGTGTAAAAAATTTAGATTTATAAACCAAACCAAACTAAAAAAAATTGGATTTTTTCGGAACCTCGGCGAGTTTTTCAAATACCAAACCAAACCATTGTGTCGAATTTTTAAATTTATAAATCAAACCAAACTAATAAACCTTGGATTTTTTCGGTAAAGTTTGCATACAAACATATAATTAACTTGTGCTCCAAATATTATTTTAGTCCAACCAAAATATAATTATCTAAGGTATTTCTTAAAAGAATAACACAAAATATGAGATGAGTATTAATGAACAAAAATATTCAATAAAAAATAATAATGAAATCATCATATAAAATAAATATTGCAAAGTTATAATGAAAATGATCATAATTTAAAAGAACTAAATCATGCTAAAATTATAAGTTTAATAAGTATTAGTTACATTACTAAATATTTAAGGAAAATTAAAATTAAATTATGTATTTTAATTGTCTAAACCAAGGTAAAACTAATGAACAAATATTCAATATTATTGTCATTCTTAGTGTTGAATTGATTTTCTTTTTGCATTAGTATTAATTTGATTTTGATTTAAATTTTATTATAATTATCAATATCTATGAACTATAATCTTTATTGGACCATTCCAAATTCTAAGTTTTAAACTTGAAATAATATATTAAAATATAAAAACTATGAAATAGTATAAGAAATATTTTAAAATTATATCAAAGTAAATACTTTTATGTATAAAATAAAATTTTAAAATTACATATATAATGTCGGATTAGTTTGGTCTCGGGTTGGTTTTTTTTAGTTAAACCAAACCGACCCAAATATAGTCGGGTTTTTTTTTCCAATACCAAACCAAGTCAAACCAAACCACTAGTCGGATTTTTTTTGGTTTGACTCGATTTGCGACTTGGTTCTATTTTCGGTTCGGTTTTGTACACCCCTAACTAGAGCTATAAATAAATTGCTTCTATGATCCATTGGATCATCAAGCAGAGAGCACATTCTCGCGTCTGGTCAGAATATTTATGAGTAAAAAATTCCACATATATATATATATAGATGAATGAGATGTAGCATAAGAGGGGTATTTTTAAATTACTTAATCAAATATATTAGCATGATGGACAGCTCACAAATCATGAATTATTTGTGAATTATTGTATATATTAATGAATTATATAGTGCTATAAATTAGTACTATTATATAGATTTGTTGTAGAATTAGAGAAAATAAATATTGTGATAGAATGGTTGATTCAGAGGAAAAGCCACACAGATTTAGAGGGATTAAATCTTTGTTTTTGTTTACCGTTCGTCGACAATCAGTCCTACCACCTAGGACTTTTCACTACAAAAAAACATAGCGTATTGAGGCGGTTCTTAACACGTAATATGGTGGTTTCAAACAGCCACAACCCACTTTTACGATGTTTTCCCAAAATGCCGCAATCCCGTCTGTCACAATCTTATTACGACGGGTTTTTGAAAAACGCTACAATATATATAATATAAAACCGTCGCAATATCCATTTATTAGCGCGGCATTTTTTGTTTTATCAAGTGGCAGTTAAAGACCGCCGTAATGTTTTTTCTTGACTGAGTAATTCTATTTCAATTTTATCCGTCCAAATTTACATCCTATTTAATGCACTCTACAGATTTAAACTTCAATAATGAGTAATTTTAACCCAACATAGATCAAACAAGCAAAATATTCATCATATTTAACAAAAGTACTCTAAAATTACACCATCAAAATACTAATGTTTTAAAGTATTATTCGGTGCTCCAAAATTACATCATCTATATATTAGTTTCAAAGTGCAATTCAGCAAAATATCCAACTATTTTTTCTGTTGTCTCAGAGTATCAATAGAAAGAAAAGATCCTAAAATGATTTCTAAACGATACTGTGTCCGTCACCATTGTTACTTCCATTTGAAGATTTCTAATTGATGCATGTTCCGGCATCATGCCTGAAAAAAGAAAAAAAGTGAAACAAAGTCTCAGATACATTATTCGATATGTTTTTTTCTGAAGTCTCAGAGTATCAATTCTAATGTGTTCACATGTAAATATGAAAAAATAAGTGCAACTTAAAATATTTTTCTACTCACCAACCAAACTTTAAGAAAGAATTTTTAAATTTAAGGGGACATTTTAGGACATATACCAAAGGATATCAACAAGTGTAATTGAATGAAGGACACATTAAGTAACACAACATAACTAATTATCTTGAATTTTACCTACTCTTTATAGTCATAAGAATTTCTTCGGATATGAGGTAACTTAGAAATCATGCAAGATATCTTTATGTATAAATCAAGTGAGCAGGAAACTTAGAAATCACACAAGATATTAAGTTACTACAGAAAAGCTAATGAGGAAAAAATAAATATTTATAACGGTCATACCTGTGGAGGAGGTGGAAATAAGTGAGCAAACTCTACAGGGATATAAGCTAAGTAGCACATTTAATTGTGATTTCATACTCGCCATCTCTTGCTGCCACTTTGGAGCTGGAGCGCTAGTGCAAGATGAACTCACATTAACACATTTAAATCTCTTAGTTGTCTGTTCGAATGCCATAGTTGGAACAACACCCAAGCCTAACCCTAGAACACGGCCCAGATGTTTGGGACCAAGTGCATCATTAGGTGAAACTTCAACAATACTTTTTAGCCTTTGACTTCGAATTTCTTCAATTTTTTCCCGTGCAAAAGAAAAACAAGCATGAACGACATGTTAAATTGGCAAAATTAGAATGGTACAACGAACCTTAATCAGAGCTGATATACAATGAAATATTCCATGCTCGACAAATATTTTAAGCAATGAAACAAACTCTTAACAACAAAGTTGTCACGCCCCGAGCTTACACCCTGGACGGGACTGTCACTCGAGAACCATTGATGGCCCCAAGTGAACTCTTGGCCTGACTTACGTACTCAGCGGAAGACTTAAACATAAGAAATATAACTCATCCAATAACTTAAGAGATAATAACTTAGCCAAAATGACAACTCAAGTCTTAAACGTATACAACTGAAATGAATAAGACTAAAGAACTATACTATCCGTCTATGAAGCCTCTAAAACAAAGAGGGATGTTGGGACAAGACCCCGATCATCCTAACAACTGAAAACTAGAAAACAATGTAAAAATGAGCCCTTCGGAAAGCATCTAGAATCTATGGTGGAAACAACCCTAATTTGGATAATTGGGATCATGTGTTTGATCTAGGATTCATATAATTGTTAGTAATCCAGGCAATTAGTGATTGTTTATTGATTCTCGTATTATATTGATTGTTTGTAGACCAAGAACAAGCAGAACGAATCTGGAAAGGCAAGGATCAAGTTTCTTAGGGTTTCAAGCTTGTTTTGCGGTAGGTGATGGTTGTGATTCTATGATTGTGTGATATATGTTTGTTCTTGCTTCATTGTAATACATGTATGTATGCGAATGTTGCATTGTTGATCACAATTGTTGTAAATGAGGATATATGAATGATGAATGCCATTGAAACATGACTTGATTGTATGATTACGAGAATATGCTTTGTGATTGTGATTGTGGCTTGCTGAATGGATCAGGCATTGCGTTCCGACACACTAATTTGGATCGGTTGCCACGTTCCGACATAATTATGGGATCGATTGTCATGTTCCGGCATAATCCTTGGATCGGGTACCATGTTCCGGTATGATAACAGTTTGGGTTTGGGTTCCATGAGAGGACCAATGACTTGTTGTAAATGTATATTGTTGAGCATGTGATAATCGATAGTGTACTTGTTCGGTATATGCATGTTTATAATATTGTTTTGACTGATGTATGTTGCACTTCGTGGGATAGCCGCGTGGTCATACCAGTACACTGTGATTGTGTACTGATACTGCACTTGCTCTTATTTTTGTTGAGTACAGGGCATCTTCACGCGGCTATTAACAGACCTCGCTTAGAAGATCAATGATCGCCGATTGAATTCAAGGGCGAGACAGTTCTTCCAGGCTGCCATGAGTTCTCTTTCTGTCTATGTCCACATTTCGGACTTAGACTTTTCTAGTTAGTTATTAGTACAATAGTTTGGGTTGTACTATACCCACCTTCTTGTTTAGACTATGGATCTTGTTAGATGTTTTGGTACATTGACTTTCAAGTTCTAGGGGTATTTTTCTGCATTGTTAGTTGTTAGATCTTTTGGAAGTGTATAGGAACTTCAGTCTTTAGTTATTTAACTTGTTTCTGCAACTTAAATGCTTTAGCTTTTGGTTTAATTGCTTGATTTGGGTTGTAGTAGTGGTTCTCCCACCAGAGGGTTAGTGTGGGTGCCAATCACGACGGTCTGGGTCGTGACAGAAAACTTCTTACTATTTTAGTGAGAATCTCTATGTACCATGCATTTTCTCAGTCATGAGCTGATTCACTGAAAATAAATAGAAAAATCACGTAACCTAGCATAAATTTCTCATTGATTTTGAAAAAAAAAACCTTTTATTTTTAGCTATGGGTAAACCTAAACGAGATTTAGTTTAATTTCGAAAATCATGTTTGATCATTTGAAAAATTCAATTTAAGGTTAAATTTTAAAAAAATTGAGAATTTAAAAATTATATATATAAAAAAAAAAGCTATTTTCACTTTCCCTTTTTTTTTCCGGTTCAAATTATTCACAAAACTAAAAACAACTATTCTCTCTCCAATTTATGTGACACTTTTCGTTTTTCAAGAGTCAAACAATTTAAATTTGATCGTAAATTTGCGTATGGAATCTTTAAATTTTTTGAAATGAAATTTATATATATTATTTTCATTTACTTTTAATTGTCATTTACTTCTAAAATAACGTTTCATTTATACTTGTTACTTTTGACATATCGAGAAAAAATAATTAATTTTTTTTCATATTTTACCATCAGTATTAAATATTTATTCTACAAATCATTGTTCGAAACTTAATACTAAACATCATTTAATATGAATAGTTTTGATAAAATACAAATATCAATAATTATTTTTCTTAATAAATATGCCAAATTAAATAGTGACAAGTAAAATTGACGAAGGGAATAATATGTTCCGATGAAAACAAATTGCATGTGTTTGTTGGACAAACACACACACATAAAAGGGGTGCTATAGCCTTGGAATGGAAATTGCATGTGTGTGTTGGACAATTTGGAATGGAAAAGGGGTGCTATAGACACACATATATTATTATTATTTTCTTCCCGTTAGCATCGATTGACGGGAAATCCCTCGCTTATTATAACTAATTGCTATACTTATAATAAGATATTCATATAATAGTAATTCCAGTGTTGTGAGCTAAGAATGCCTTATTCGATTCCCATATGACATTCATTAATGAATCTTGAAAATAAAAAAAGAGGTAATTAAACCTAAAATATTACAAAGACATATAAAAGATTAGGTTAAATCTCAAAATCTATTAGTGCCACATAAATTAGGATAGAGGAAAAAATATATATTATTTAAAATAATATAAAAGGTACTATAAATCACAATAATTAACAACTTCAAAATTTAAAGGACATAAAAAATTTAATTGACTCTTAAAATTCTATCAATGTCACATAGATTGAGATATATAGAAGAAGTAACATATATCATTTGAAAATGACGTAAAAGGTACTATAACTCATAATAATTAAATAATTTCAAAATCTAAAAGACTTATACAAAATTTGCTTGACTTTCAAAATTCTATCAATGTCACATGAATTGGGACAAAAAGAGTAACATATATTATTGAAAATTACATAAAGTACTATAAATCACAATAATTAACAACTTAAAACTTAAATGCATACAAAAAATTTATTTAACTCTTAAAATTATATTAATGTCACATAAATTGAAATAAAAAAAAATATATGTTGGGCCCGTGCTAGCACGAGCTCCCGTAACTAGTATATATATAGTTACATTTCTAAATTTTATTTTGACACTTCAATACAGTTTTGTTTTCGTTTAACCTTCCAATTTTATTTTTAATGTATTATTTAAATATAAAACGTTGGCTGAACAAACTAATAAAAGACATAATATATAAATGTGTTCTTTAACTTGGCTCCAACTGACATTTATACGCTTTACTTTGGTTGTGCACAAGTAGGTACTTTAACTTGTATAAAATTGATCATATAGGCACATGTGTCCTATATGACATCCTACATGGCAATTTAGTGTCCTACATGGAGTCTTACATGTACTATGCAACATAGGATACATATGTCTACTTGTTTAATTTTATACAAATTTAAATGTCTACTTGTGCACACCCAAAGTTGGAGAGCATAAATGTCAGCTGAAGCTAAGTTAAATGACATATTTTGTCTTAGGGTCTCAGTTTCATACCTTTATTTCTGACTATCTAAACTCTCGGTTATTTGCTTTTGAGCAAGAGGCAATATGTAGACTCATGTACATAGTTCATTTGATTTGTCACCTCGTTTCTAAGTGATTATTTTGTGTGTGAAATCTTAATGGTTAAACCTACAAAGTACAACCATATCAATAACGATCAAGAACAGATAAATCAATAACTTAATGATTCTATAACGGTTTAACATGTCTACAAATCAATATCAATAAGTCGAACTGATAAACTTCAAAACCAAATTGACTCGATCAATATGCAGCCCTAATCTAACTTATACCCGTATTAATTATATAATGCATTTGGTTTCGATATTAAAATTGGCCTAATTTATGTTGATTTTAATACCAGAAATCAAACATGATATTATAAAGCAATCACGATTTATACGTAAAGTAAACTCAAGGGGAAACTAAATAAATACCCCATAAAAGTAAAATAATTACAAACATATACCCCTTTATATTTATACCCCACTAAATAATTACACTATATACCCCCAACTAATTCCGCTTAACTGATACTAAATCAACATCATATACTGTATTGGTATCATTAAGGCTGATAATTTCGCTTAAATGATACTAAATCAACATCATATATTGTATTTGTATCATTAAGGCTGATAATTTCGCTTAACTGATATTAAATCAGTATCTGTATTGGTATCATTAAGGCTAATAATTTCTCTTAACTGATACTCCCTCTGTCCCAATTTATGTGACACATTTCGGATTTCGAGATTCAAACAAGTCTATCTTTGACCGTAATTTTTTCATATATCTTTTAATTATTTTGAATTATCAATTATTGAGACTTATAGTACTTTTTATGTAGTTTACAAATATATAAATTTCATTTTAAAATTTTTGAAGATTCCATGAGCAAATTCTCAGTCAAACTTAAACTATTTGACTCTCGAAAAGCGAAATGTGTCACATAAATTGGGACAGAGGGAGTACTAAATATATATATATATATATATATATATTATGGTATCATTAATTACTCATCATTCAATGATACTATAAGAGTATATATATATTTTGTGGTATCATTAAGGTTTCTTGTTCAGAAATTACTCATTAGTAAGAGACTAAGATTATATGTATATTTTTGTGGTAACATTAAGGTTTCGTGTTCATAAATTACACATTACTCAATGATACTATGAGTGTGTGTGTATATATATATATACACACATATATATATATATATATATATATATATATATTATAAGAGTATATATATATAGTTTTTTTTATGGTATCATTAATGTTTCTTGTTCAGAAATTACTTATTAATCAATGACGATACTATAAGAGTATATATATATATATATATGTGGTATCATTAATGTTTCTTGTTCAGAAATTAATCATTAGTCAATGATATTATACGAGTATATATATATATTTGTGGAATCATTAAGTTTCTTGTTCAGAAATTACTTATTAGTCAACGAAACTGTAAGGGTATAAATATATTTTTGTCGAATCATTAAGGTTTCTTGTTCACACCCTACTCATTAGCCAATGATACTATAAGAGTGTGTGTTGTGACAAATGATATATGTATACCATTTACGATAGTTTGAAGGTATATTTTTTTTCCCTAAAATAAAATAATTAAAAAAAGAGGAAGTAAACTTTTGGTTCCATTTTATTTGGATATTGTTTTTCCGTTTTCTTGATATGTTTCAAAACAATATTATGCAAAAAAATTTCTAGCTACATACCATATGATTTCATTAGTTACCATATTTGATTTGACATATTGATTCCCCAGCTATCTAACCCCTAAAAGAAAAAAAACAAGTCTTAAATAACCCGCTCCGTTCTGTCCGCGGAAAAAAGGCAAGTCTTACTGGATTGTCTCTTAGTGAATGCATTATGAGTCTGTGAACCCCTCCAATTAATAATAGTGTCTAGTATATATATAATTGTAGCCTTATTAGAGTTTGTGTAGTAAAAATGGAAATTGAAATCTTATGCACAAAGCTCATTAAGCCATGTTTACCTACTCCTCCTCACCTTCAGCATTACAAGCTCTCTTTCTTCGACCAAATATCAGAAAAAGAACATGTCCCCATTGTTCTTTTCTATGCTAATAATAATTTCATCAACAACTCCACTATCGATGAGCGAATTGAACAATCTCTTTCAAAGATATTAACTCATGTTTATCCAGCAGCAGGAAGGTACGATAAAGATGAATGTTCGATTCTTTGTCTTGATCAAGGCGTTTCTTATACTAAGGCCAAGGTCAATTGTAAGTTGGATAATTTCTTAGATAAAGCACGCAAGGACCTTAGTCTTGCAGCTTTATTTTGGCCACATGTAAACAAGTATATAGATACAACTAATTTAATAGTTTCACCAATTGTAACAACACAAGTAACCGAGTTTGAATGTGGTGGCCTAGCAGTCTCATTAAGTGGTTCACACCCTGCAATGGATGGTTTCTCAGGTTTGAAATTTCTTTTTGAGTGGGCAAGAGTATGTAAAATGGAAACTCCCATTGATAATATTAATTTTCTAAGCTTCAATATGGGTAATGTTTTTCCAACAAGAGATATATCAGGACTTTTCAAATCAACTTATTATCCAGTTATAGAAAAAGATATTATTGTCAAGAGATTCATTGTTCGTGAGGCTGTTATGTCAAGGCTTAGAAAAAAATGCATTGATGAAGCATGTGGAACTTTGACTTTTCAACCATCAAGGATTGAAATTGTTACGGCACTCCTTTGGAGGGCTTTCATCAGTGCTTCAGCAATCATAAATGGGTATGTCAGGCCATCTCTAATGGACTTGCCATTGAATTTGCGTTCTAAATCATCTTTACCTCAAGTGAACAACTCTATGGGGAATTTTAGAATCGATGTTCCAATAAAATTCATACCAGGGGAGACTAAAATGGAATTGCATCACTTCATAATATTAATCAGGAATGCTGTGGATAAAGTTATTGCTTCATGTACCAAAGCTTCACCAGATGAAATAGTGTCAACATTAGTTAATATATATAATGAAAGCTATGAAGCACCAGAGTGGGGAGGTAATGATGAAGTTGACAAAGTTTTATGTTCAAGCGTGTGCAAGTTCCCTTTGCAAGATATTGATTTTGGTTTGGGAAAACCAACCTTACTTTTTTTTGGTGTGAAAGATATGCAAATGTTTTGGTTGCATGATATGGATATTCATTCTGAAGTTGGTGTGCAAATGGACTTGAAGGAAAGCTATATGCAGTTATTTAAGTGTGACGATGACATCAAAGCTCTCACGTTTATACGCAATGCAAATCTTTGATATCATTTAACTTTTATTGGTACTTGTTTTGTTTGTACTTTTTATTTAGAGTTTCTTTGGACATGCAATATTGAGTCATAATTTGAAGTTGAAATAAGATTTAAAGTTGAAGTTTTGTTTCGATATGCAATTTGGATTTCTTAAATTACAACAAAGTTGTGAAAATTATCAAATTAAATTTCCTCGATTCTTATATAATCTTACCGAATGAGCAAATCATAGTTTATAAGCTATTTACTCATTCACTATACATCATTGCCGAATCATATATATATATATATATATATATATATAAAGGAGAAACATAGATGAGGTGATGTGACATCTCTCTATGGCCTCCTTTCATATTTATTTATTTTTCTTTTTCTTTTTTGACACTTTTTCTTCATTATTTCTTTTTAATATCTCAAAAAGTCTTCATATCCAATTACTCAACTTTTCACCTACCACTATAATATATATTTAATATCTTTAATAAAATAAGAAATGACTACTAATAACCCCCACCTCTTCAACTTATAATCTTAATAATATTCATAACTCCCTTTATTTTAATCTTCATAACCCACAAAATTAAATTTATTAGTTTATGACACCTTATGGTATTCCTCTTCTTTTACTATATAAATTCATATTTTGTTTCAAGAAAATATTCATTTAAAGTTATTCTTTCACTTCTCCATTACCATAGCATACATCATACAATAGAGTGAGGAATAAAATATTAATCATCACATCATATGGTTGCTTTCAACAAAGTCGTAAAGAATCTATGGGTAAAAACGCTTCTTTTAATTTATTAAATTATGCTTTTTTTACTTTAATAATTTATGTGATATTATTTATTCATTTAGTCAATTTAACTAATCTTTGAAACTAAATTGAATAAACTCAATACAAATAAAATCATGGAATAACAAACAATTCCTTATAAGTGTATTCTTGATTTGTGCTTGTAGGGACAAAAAAGAGAGTTGAGGAAGATACAAAGGTAGAGAATATTGTGAATTTCGAAAGAAGAAAATGTAGAGTGTTACAATAAATTTATTACTATAGTACTTTGATCTTATAGTTTTTCTTTCTTCTTCTCTATATTTCATTTATGTACTTTATTAAAAAACTTAAATCATATTTTAAAAACCCCTTAATTATATCTTTTTACATTCACTTTTTTTTTAAAGTTGTATTTTAAAAACGTAATGGGAAGATAATAAAATGATAAATAAGACAAATCAGAAGATTGAGAAAGAGAAACTTGATAAAGATTTTTTTTCTTTTATACGACTGTAATAGTACATATATAATTTATTAGGTTAAATTATGATTAATTCTTGTGAATTTTTATCATGAAATCTTTTTGCAACATGTTAAAACGAACACTATGTACTCGATGTTATTGTTTATTTGCATGTTGAAGTGCATTCCTAAATACGACACTACGATTAGAACCATTTTAAAAACAGAAATTTTGATAGCTTACAAAAAGAAAAAAAAAATGTTATCCGAGCAATGAATTAAAAAAATGGACAACAAACTTAAGTATTTATATAATTCTTTAAAAAAAACAAGAAACATTATATGCAATACTATTTCAAAAAAAAAGAAAAAAAAAAAGACAAAGATCCTATTTTTTATTTATTTCTATGCTCTCCATTCATTTTTATTATTTAAAAAACTTAAATGTCTCAAAATTTATTATTTTACTTATTCCTGTTCTTTATTGTAAATTTAATGGTCTAAATATTTAACTCCAACCTTTCATTTCTCCATGAAGAATGAAAATTTTATATCTATCTATATATTACATAAAACTAAATATTAAAAAATTGATCCTATTTATCTTTTTTTCTTTTTTGGTAATTTTCACTATATTTCTATTTATTATTACTATTAAAAAAGTTGACAATTACTATTTCCTTCATTAATTTCTATTATTTATTGTAAGAATTTAAAGATCTCAAACTTTACTACTCCACTTATTCTTGTTATTTATTGTAAATATAAAGGTTAATTATTTATCACTCAAATATTTTATTGTTTCCATAAAGAATGAAAATTTATTAAAATAGAGTAGTCTAATGAAATATCATATAAAATAGCTTGGAAAAAAAAAATCACCCCTTTCACTCTCCTAATTATGAGATTTCTCTTCTTCTTCTTTTTTTTTTTATCTATTTTTCAAAAATCTAAAAAATATTTACATAATTAGTCAATTAAAAAACAAGATAATTGCTCACTAAATTAATTTTTAAAAATTGAAAGGTACTGTAACTCTCCAAAAAAATATATCTCAACATCCATTTATATTTATTACATTTCATGATGAACTCATGATTAAAGTTGACAACATAAAAAATGTTGCACAAGCCAAAAAAATAATATTTTTTCATTTTTTTTCCTTATTTTCTTATTTATTTTATTAATTTATAAGAATAAAAGTCACAATATTATTATTTAATGTCCAAATTTTTCATATTCTTTATTGAAAATCAAAACTCATCCACACATTGATTTATGAAATCATTGATATTTGTTTTTAACTTTTTCATATTTGTTTGAATTACATAATTTATTAAGTTCTGTATAAATTAAATAAAATTGGTATTTGAGCTCTCTTGTGTATTCGTCATTTTTAATTTTTAATGTAACTTTTCTAGGAAATATTAATTGATTAGTAAATGTGTGAATTGAATATAACTTATACTTTCTTTCTTGAATTTAGAATTATACTTTCTATACTTTTCATATGAAAGTTTTGTGTGGATATATAAAAAAGTTTAAGCTATTATATGCTCATATTTTAAAGTAATTATTGTGAAAAAGTTAAGTAAGAGAAATTACACGAACTCTAAATTTAAATAGTTAAATAAATTTATAAATGTAAATAATATTATATAGAGGAAATTATTGGTAAAATAACATATATAATTTAAAACACCCAAAAATGAGATAGCAACGTATATAAAATTGGTGCATAAAAAATATGTCTTTGTATTGTTTCAAGGAAAAATTATAATTCTCTTATTTATTTTTTTCTCGAAACTAATTAATTCTATTGTTTTTTTTTCTTATTTCTTTTATTGTTTTTTTTGTGTTAGATTTGCAATTTCTTAATTTTATATCAATTAAATATAGAAAAATAAGACCGCGCGAAGCGCGGTTTAGTTAACTAGTTAATTCTATAACTCTCAGAATACCATGGGGCTCTCCTTTCAAAAATCATAAGCCTAGTTTAGATCCATCACCTCATGAATAATCGTCTCTTTTATTCAACATCTATACTTAGTCTTCACTAACACAATGGCACATCGACATAAACTCTCTTCGGTTAAAGTGTACTCTAACTCATCCTAATTAGTAACTATTACTCTACATTCTATTATGAAATTCACACAAGACTATTATTCCTTAGCCTACATATAAGGGAAAATCACCTCATTAATGACTTAGTGGGTACATGACTACAACTACATACTTTATTCAATAACTATCCCCATTTTCTTAGGTTACTATACTGGTGGCATGGTATGGTATATACCGAATTACTATACCATACTGAAAAAATTTAATATCGTGGTTTGGGTATTATGCTATTTGGTATGGTATACATTATTATTTTTTGGTAATCGGTACGATATTTGGTATTTAGAAATAATATACTGAAATACCGAATACCATACCGAAGTATAGTTACATAACATAAATTATTAAAATACTAACATATATGCACCTAATATTAATATAAACTAAATGTTTAGAAGTTAAAGTCGTAACTAATCTATTTTGATTGAAATGTATTTCAAATGTAATTGATTAACAAATGGAGTTCTTTGTACTTTCTTTTGAATACATATTTCTACATGTGTAATGTGTTAGTATATGAAACAACTGAGAACTTTTTTGAGTTGTCGAAGTCATAATACACTTAGAAGTTTTCTTACTGCCTTCCCGTTGGGAATTATTTCCCCTGATGAGAAAATTTCATTAATGATTGCAGTGAACCTAGCATGCATGTCTTGAATTGTTTCACCTTCTACCATTCGAAACAACTCATATTGTAGATTCATATTGTCAATTTTTTACTTCTTTACTTGAGTTGTTCCTTGTTGAGCAGTTTATAGAGTTTCCCATATTGCTTTTGCATCTTGACATGATAAGATCCAATTGTATTCATAAGAACCTATACCACATATCAGAATCTTCTTGGCTTTAACATTGTTCTGAATTGCGAGTTTATCCGCATCATCCCATTCCTTCCTTTCCTTTGGTACCTTAGTGGTTCCATCAGTTCCATTCTTCATAGGTATGGTTGGACTGTCCAAGACTACTCCCCATAGGTCTTGATTTCTCCCATCAGGTGATCCACCATGCGGTTCTTCCACCATCCATAATACTTTCCGTTGAACAGTGATGGTCGTGTTTGGGAAGCTCCTTCTTGTGGTGTAGGTGGTGCGGCCATTGATCCTTTTCAAGATGTGAGTTTTTTAATGAAAAGACTTGCTCTGATATCAATTGAAAGAAACTACTCACCAACAGTTATTTCTAGGAATCTGGTTCCTAGAGTCGTATTTAATAGAAAGTAAATAACACTTAATTTATCATGGAAACCTTCCTCCCTCAAGGAAGGAAAAAACCACACCACAATTTTATTAACTTCAATAACAATTTAATAATCAAATGGACTAACTCTAGTACATTTACTCTTCAATGATTAACTATAATCGAAGACTCTACTCTCCAAGAAGTCAAACCCACTTCTTATTACAATTCTCTCAAACTCTCTCTCAACTCTACTCACCAAGAAGTCAAATCCACTTCTTGTTACAATTCTCTCAAAATCTCTCTCAACTCTACTATCCAAGAAGTCAAACCCATTTCTTGTTAAAGTTCTCTCAAACTTTCTTCAAGAAGTCAAACCCACTTCTTGTTACACAATCTAGGAATTATTACAACTCAATAATAAACCTAGAACAAATCAACAAAGACTAATAACCCTAGACTTTAATTGATCAGACTTCAATATTCAATAGTTCAAACTCGAACACAACTCATGAACCTGGTTTCTGTGTTGCTGTGATGAAGCCTTGCAATTTTTCTCCAATGGCTATTGCTCTCAAGATGATGACTTTCATGAATATGCAATAGGTGTCGCTCTGCCTTTGCTGGAAAATTCTCTCAATTGTGATTGCAAAAGTCAATCTTCTCATCTTTGACTTTGTCCATTTATAGAGGTTAATTTTTGCCTTGATAGACTTCTGCAAGGAAAGGAATTTATTTCCCTAGAAAACTAATCTTTTTCCTTATTAAACCTTTCTGGCTCTTCCCTTTAATGCTTAGGACTCATTTATATATGCTTATTCCCTTCTTCAACTTGGATTTGTTTTTTTTTGTAGTAGTAGACTCCTACAAGAAGAGTAATTTATTCTTTAAAAAGCTTTCCTTTTCCTATAAGGAGTCTTCTACACTTCGTTTCCTTATTTTGGTGCTTTCATTTTCCTATAAGGAGTCTTTTGCACTTCTTTTCCTTATCTAGGAATCTTTTGATTTAATAAGGATTCTTAGTTCCCGTGTTGGTTCTACTACTAGATTGTGAACCAGGTTAACTTTGTCAGATTTCTCAGTTACAACTTTATTTCTATTTTAACTCCTTTATTTCTGCACTTTATTACGAGTCTTCTTTGCCGCAATCTCTCATATTTGTACAAGTTATCCACATTCATGTCTACAGATATGGTTCACCTGATAGAGTACACATAAGACAATAAGTAGTAAATCAGGTTCATTTTGTCAATCATCAAAACTACTTATATGTTCTCCTATTTCTCAACATTATATGTTCTCTTACTTCTCAATAATTTCCCCCTTTTTGATAATGATAAACAATACTTTGTTACACATTAAAACTCTTTGTCAATCATCAAAACTACAAACAATTTGTTCTCTTATTCCCCAACACAAATACCACCATACAATACAAAGCTCACTCATATCCTAAACAAACTTTTTTAATGAGTACATTGTAGATTTTGTTATGCTATGAGAAAAATGATCTACAATTTATATAGCTCCAAACTTTTCCTCCGATTATAACCAAATATGAAAAAGATTTATATTTTTCTTTCACAATAAGTAAAATTAAGTGTGGTAATACTTTGACTTTCCTTCAAGAAAAATAAGTAAACTTAAATAAGAAAATTAGAGAGAACCCTAACAATGGTGGTGAATGGATTGGAGAAAATAATACTTGGTGGTGTTTTCAAGTTATGGGAATGAATCGGACCGTGACACATGATAAAATCAAGACCAATAAAATGTTTGTTACAGCCCGGAAAAATTGGAAGGGGTCGTTGTCAAGCCCCGAGCCTACACCCTGGGCGGGACTGGCACTCGATAACCATTGATGGCCCCAAGCGAACCCTTGGCCTGATTTACTTACTCAGCGGAAGACATACTCATGATAAAATACTTTAAAAATAAATTGAACTGCTCAATAAATAACTTAGAATGTATAAAGAACATTCACTAACCAGAATGGCACTCAAGTTTCACTCATCAAAACATGAATGGAAAGACTCAAGAACTAATGATGGCTACATGGTTCATGACCGCTCCGCAACGCGAAGAAGTTTTCCCCAAATCTGAGGAGTAGGTCCGCGACGCGGACCTGGTACCCAGATTTGCCCGACTTTTTCTTTCTTCGTTTTCCAATCCCAATTCGCCTAAACTCGACTATTTTTCTCAAATTCTCTTTAGATTCAGATACCCAGTATATGTACACAAGAATCTAACTCAACAACTATAATAATCGACACTGGAATCTCAAGAAACTCCTCAAACTCATCCCAATTCAAGAACGAAAGTAAATTCAAGAACACACATCAAGAACATTAAAACTTTCAAATTTTTAGGAAGAATTCATGCTGAATTAAATATGTTTGGCACGTGGGTGAATGAACCCAATGCTGTGTGAACTCATATACCTCTTTAGGGATCAACCCTTGGCGAAACGACTTCGATTCCGCAAGAAAACTCCAAGAACACTTGACTTTTCTCCTCTTTTCTCCTCTTAAGTTCTTTCTCCAAAAACCCTAGCGTAATTTGGTAAAGCGTAAACTGATATAATTCAGTTTAGACCCTTAAGTAATTACCAAAAACGAAATAATTTAATTGGGTAGTGAAAAGACCACAATACCCTTCAAAAATTCGGTTTTGACTTTCCTTATCTAGACAACCAACTTCAAATGAGCATATCTCCCTCATACGAACTCGAAATTGTGCAAACTCGGTGGCGTTGGAAAGATAATTCAAAGATATTTCCTATGGTATCTTGTATAACACCTAACTCATCCTGATAAAGGAGTTACGGTTGTTTGAAGTAGACCTAAAACTCATACTTAACTTAATTTTGTCAAATTTCAAGATTTTTCATTCTTTCCAAAAATGACTCTTTCTAGCTGCGGGGTGTTACAATATCTCTCCCTTGGGAACATTCATCCGCTAATGAGCTCAATCTTAGCAGGCTAAGGGCGTAGCATCTAACATTCAGTTCAAACACCCAACAAGCAAAAATGCAAATACAACATGCCAACTTATAAATAAATACCAAGAAAAGGATTTGTACCTTAATTTGGATCTTCTCCGGATTCGAAGAGATGTGGGTATCTCATCTTCATATCGTCTTCAGCCTACCAAGTAGCTTCCTCAACAAACTGATTTCTCCACAGAACTTTGACTGATGCTACTTATTTAGTTCTCAACTTGCGAACCTGGCAATCTAGAATGTGAACAGGAATCTCCTCATATAATAAGCTATCCTTGATACCAATATCTTCAGTAGGTATGATAAGTGAAGGATCGCCCATGCACTTCTTCAACATAGAAATATGGAATACCGGATGAACTGCTGCTAACTCTTGGGGTAGCTTTAACTCATAAGCTACATTACCAATCCTTTTGGATATTCTGTAAGGACCAAAATACCGGGGACTAAGTTTTCCCTTCTTACCAAATCTCATAACACCCTTCGTGGGTGAAACTTTTAAGTATACCCAATCATCTACTTCAAACATTAACTCCCTTCTCCTAACATCAGTGTAGGATTTCTGATGACTCTGCGCTGTTTTCAACCTCTCTTGAATAACCTTCACCTTCTCCATAGCTTGATGAACTAAGTCTGGTCCTATCAACCCAGCTTCACCAACTTCAAACCATCCAATAGGAGATCTGCATCTTCTCCCATAAAGAGCTTCATAAGAAGCCATTTGGATGCTAGAGTGGTAACTATTGTTCTAAGCAAACGCAATGAGAGGTAGGTGATCATCCTAATTACCCTTGAAATAAATCACACAGGCCCTCAACATATCTTCAAAGGTCTGAATAGTGCACTCTACTTGACCATCTGTCTGAGGATGAAAAGCAGTACTCAAGTTCATCTTTGAACCCAAGCCTTTTTAGAATGACTTTCAAAACTGTGCAGTAAATTATGCACATCTGTCTGAAATAACGGAGACCGAAACACCATGAAGTCTGAATACCTCTTGAATATATAACTTAACATAATCTCCTACTGAATAGGTAGTCTTTACTGGCAAGAAATGGGCTGATTTAGTCATTCTCTCAACAATAACTCAAATAGAGTCATGCTACCTGCGAGACTGTGGTAAACCTGTGATGAAATCCATATTGATCATCTCTCACTTCCATTCCGGAAGTTCTATATTATGGGCCATACCACCGGCCTCTGGTGTTCTACTTTAACCTGCTGGCAATTCGGACACTTAGCAACAAACTCTGTAATGCCCTTCTTTATGCTACTCTACCAATAGACTTCTCTCAAGTCACGGTACATTTTTGTGGAACCCGGATGAATGGAATATCTGGAGCTATGAACTTCCTCCATAATCCTTTCTTGAAGTTCATCCACCCTTGGTACACACAACCTACCTTGATACCTCAAAACACCATCTCCCCCTTGTTCAAAAGCCATTACTTTTTGCTTATAAACATTTGATTTTAATTCAAGCAAAATAGGATCTTGGTCTTGTTTCTCTTTCACTTCTGCCACTAATGATGATTCAGTCCCATTCATCAACCACTGCTCTTTCTTCTGTGGAATACATTAGTCGAACTCCTAATCGTGCAAGTCTATGCACAACTTTTGCTATCTCTTTCTTATCTTCCTCAAAATGGGCGGTACTACCCATAGACAATCTACTCAAGACATCAACAACAACATTAGCCTTACCTGGGTGATAATGAATACTTATGTCATAATCTTTGAGTAGCTCTAACCATCTTTGTTGTTTGAGATTAAGCTCTTTCTGACTAAACACATATAAGAGGCTTTTATGATCGGTGAACACATCTACATGAATACCATAAATATAATGACGCCATATTTTCAAAGCAAATACTTTGGCAGCCAACTCTAGATCATGGGTTAGGTAATTCTTCTCATGAACTTTCACCTGTCTGGAGGCATAAGCTATAACTTTGTCATTCTGCATTAACACACAACCCAAACCAACTCTAGACGCATCACAATATACAACAAAACCTCGTACCTTCTGGTAAGGTCAACACTGGGGCAATAGTCAACCTCTTTTTCAATTCCTGAAAGCTTTTCTCACAAGCTTTAGACCATAGAAACTTGAATGTTTTCTGAGTTAACTGGGTCAAAGGGGACAAAATAGATGAGAACCCCTCTATGAAACTTCTATAATATCCAGCCAACCCCGAGAAACTCCTAATATCAGTTGGAGATGTAGGTCTAGGCCAATTCTGCACTGCCTCTATTTTCTGAGTATCAACTATAATTCCATCACCAGAAATAATATGGCCTAAGAATGCCACATACTCAAGCCAGAACTCACACTTAGAGAACTTAGCATATAACTCCTTATCCTTTAGAGTTTGGAGAACTATTTTGAGATGACTAGCATGATCTTTTTCATTCCTTGAATAGATTAGAATGTCACCAATGAATACGATAACAAACATATCTAAATAAGGCTTGAATACTCTATTCATAAGGTCCATGAACGTTGCAAGTGCATTAGTCAAACCGAATGACATGACAAGAAACTCATAATGACCATAACGGGTCCTGAAAGTTTTCTTTGGAATATCACATTCCCTTACTTTCAACTGATGGTAGCCTGATCTGACGTCTATTTTCAAAAAAACAGGAGGCACCCTAAAGTTGATCGAAGAGATCATTAGTTCTCGGAAGAGGATACTTATTCTTGATGGTAACCTTGTCCAAATGACGGTAATCTATACACATCCTAATGGAACCCTCTTTCTTTCTCACAAATAGGACCGGAGCGCCCCAATGTGAGACACTTAGTCGAATGAAACCTTTCTCTAGGAGATCTTTCAACTACTCTTTTAACTCTTTCAACTCTGTTGGTGTCATCCTATGTGGCGGAATAGATACAAGACGAGTATTTAAAGGTCTACACCGAAGTCTATTTCTCTCTCAGGAAGGACTCCGGGAAGATCATCTGGAAAGACTTATGGAAGCGCTTTTACTACTGAAACTGACTGAATATGAGGTATCTCAACACTAGAGTCATTAATTCAAACTAAGTGATACACACACCTCTTGGAAACTAACTTTCTTGCCTTAAGGTACGAAATAAAATGACCCTTAGGCACTGCTGAACTACTTTTCCACTCTAAGACTGGCTCATTTGGAAACTGAAACTTTACAACTCGAGTTCTACAATCAACTGAGGCATAACAAGCATGAAGCAAGTCCATACCAAGAATAACATCAAAATCTACCATGTCTAACTCAACTAAATCATCCATAGTGCTCTTCTGATTGACGGAAATGGTACAATCATGATAGCCTCTCTTTGCTAGAATAGACTCACCAACAGGTGTAGAAAACCTGAAGGGCTCACTAAGTTTGTCAGGAAGAATGTCAAAATTCATCGCAATATAAGGAGTTATGAAGGATAAACTCGCTTCTGGATCTAGCAAAGCATAAACATTAAAGTTAAAGACTTGGATCATACCATTGATAACATCTGGAAAATCCTCTTGCTCTTGGCGACTAGGGATAGCATAAATACGGTTTCCTCTTCCTTCTGCCCCTGAAGTAGCTCCTCGAGATGCAGCTCTGTCTTGTGGAGCAACTGAAAAAGGCAGGGCTCTATTTCCCCTCATTATCATTACCCTGCCTGTTCTTAGGACACTCTCTCATAAAATGACCGTGCTACCACACTTAGCACATGCAGGAGGCTTACTACCCCCTTGTGCCACACTATTGTACTCACTTTTGTTCTTTGGTGCAGGTGCACTAGTAGAGGATGAAGTAGGTCCCTTTTGTTTCTGTTGGAAGGAAGACCGGTTGGCATTACTCTTCTGCTGCCCGAACTCATTCCCTCATGTCTTAGCTCTCTTATTCTTAAACTTTTCTCTATCCCTCAGCTTGTCCTCCTCAACTTGTTGCACATGGATCATTAGCCTCGCTATGTCCATATCCCCTATCATCATAGCTGCCTTGCCTTTCTTGCTTGAAAGATGAGACAACCCAACAACGAACAAACTCATTCTGCTCTTTATGTCAGCAACCATCTCTGGAACATAACGGGAAAGTTGTGTGAACTTCAGACTATACTCATGAACACTCATTGATTCCTGTTTGAGAGTAAGGAATTATCGTACCTTTGCTTCCCTCAGTTCACGAGGAAAGAAACGCCACAAAAGGCCTCCTCAAAACAAGCTCAACTCACATGTGGTGCTCCTTCGGCTTGGTTCTTCTTCTATTGGTCGATATCCTAGCGACATCTTTCATTTGGTGTGCAACTAGTTACACCCTCTCAGCATCGACAACATCCATTATGTCAAAAACTTTCTGAAGCTCTTCAACAAAGTTCTCCGGGTCCTCAATGACACTTGAACCTGTGAAGCTTGGAGGATTCATCCTTAGGAACTCACTGATCCTTGAAGTATCAGCCACTTCCTGTCGATTCTCTCTCTATCCAACTTGATTGGTCACAGCTTGACTTAACATCCGAATAGCTTCACGAAATTCAGCAATGGTGACCTCTCCTTGGGGTTGCACTTCTGGTGCATTAGGTACCTCTTGTTCTTGTGGTTCAACATTTTTTCTAGCTGGACGACCTCTGATAGATCTTCGTGGAGGCATGATCTGAAAGACACGCGCAAGCACGAGTTAGAAGAAACTTTTAGACATAAATTATATCACATGAAGAGAGTATGAAATAAGTGAGAAAATTCCCAAGTGTTGTAGCCTCCTAATTATAGATGTGGCGCACTTCACACCGATAACTAGGACTCTACAGACACAGCTTCATAGACTCCTTAGGAATCTTGAACTTTGTGCTCTGATACAAAGTTTGTCACGCCCTGAGCCTACACCCTGGGTGGGACTGGCACTCGAGAACCATTGTTGGCCCCCAAGTGAACCCTTGACCTGGCTTACTTACACAATGGAAGACGTACTCATGATAAAATACTTTAAAAATAAATTGAACTGCTCAATAAATAACTTAGAATGTATAAAGAACATTCACTAACCAAAATGGCACTCAAGTTTCACTCATCAAAACAGGAATGGAAAGACTCAAGAACTAACATCAACTACTGTCTATGAAGCTTCTAACAACTGAGATGGACATCGGGACAAGACCTACGACATCCTAATGAACTACAATGATAAAGTAATGAAAATGGGAATCCTCCGGAATCAAAAAGGCTCACCAACAACTCTGAAGCTCAACTAGATCAACGATGCGCTGGATGTTGATCCTGGTTACCTGAATTTGTATCATAATAAGATGCAGGCCAACTAGCATAAATACATTTAATAAACGAGCATGCGAGGGGAATTCTAAAACAAGACATAAGCTTGAAAGGAACTGAAAGAACATACCTGTCTCAACTCAACACAATTTAATTCATTTCAATATAAAGCAATAATATAAATGCAATCTAAACAAAATCTTTCAAAACATGGATAACAACTATGTGTATTTAGAAATACAATAATAACTCTGTATGTAAGCAAAGATACAAATGAACTCTGGGTGTATATAAAAATACAATTTACTCAATGTATATAAGAATACAAAATACTGTTGTGGGAGTTTCTCTAACCGACAACCATCACTTAAGAGCTATGTGATGATACAGTGTTTTGCCTCACACTTCTAGGGCTGTCATTTACCTTGCCAAGGACATAGAACCTAACTCACTAAGTGGATCCACTAAGCTATGCTAAAAAGCACTCAAGGTATCATCTAAAAAGTATGACCATTTCTACCCATGATGGCTACATGGTTTATGGGGGTTGGGAGTTGTCTGAACTCTCCCCCATATCGGTGCTCAATACTACTCCCAAAATATACTAGCTCTTTATGCTTAAAAACATAACTTTTTTCTGTGGTTTGAGATAATTGCTTAAAACTTAGCTCAAAGTCTCTCTTGGAAATCAAAGTTTCCTCTCTTGCTTAATTGTGAAAGCATTTACTCTTTACTGAAAACTAGCTCAAAGGCTCTTCTGAAAATCAAAGTTTCCTTTCTTGTTTAAATGTGAAAACATTTACTCTTTGGGAATACATAGTCCCGATATACTCTTTTGAAGAAATGACTTCAATCTTTACTCTTTACTCAACTCAAAACTTAAGTCTTAAAACAAAATTAAAACATTTGTAAAAGACTTTTGGAAGACTCTATGAACTTCTCTTGACTTGGCTCTTAACTTTCCTTGAATTTGAATTTATGGATTCAAGGATTGTGATTTGTGATAGGAAAGATCTCATGATGTTTAGGAGTGTTTTTAAATAGCTAAACATGAGAAATTGTCAGGAAATCACTCTTTGGAAGCAAGTCCGCGGCGCGGAGATGCATTTAAATATTTGGTCGCGAAATAAATTTTGACGCAAAACGGTTCGTGACCGCTCCGCGACGTGAAGAATTTTTCCCCAAATCTGAAGAACAGGTCCGCGTCGCGGACCTAGTGCCCAGATTCGCCCAACTTTTTCCTTCTTCATTTTCCAGCCCCAATTCACCTAAACTCGACTATTTTCTCAAATTCTCTTTAGATTCAGATACCCAGTATATGTACAAAAGAATCTAACTCAACAACTATAATAATCGACACTGGAATCTCAAGAAACTCCTCAAACTCATCCCAATTCAAGAACGAAAGTAAATTCAAGAACACACATAAAGAACGTTAAAACATTCAACTTTTTAGGAAGAATTCATGCTGAATTAAACATGTTTGGCACGTGGGTGAGTGAACCCAATGTTGTGTGAACTCATATACCTCTTTAGGGATCAACCCTTGACGAAACGACTTCGATTCCGCAAGAAAACTCCAAGAACACTTGACTTTTCTCCTCTTGATTTCTTTCTCCAAAAACCCTAGCGTAATTTGGTAAAGAATAAACTGATATAATTCATTTTATACCCCTAAGTAATTACCAGAAACGAAATAATTTAATTGGGTAGTGAAAAGACCACAATACCCTTCAAAATCCGTTTTGACTTTTCTTATCTATACAACCCAACTTCAAATAGGCATATCTCCCTCATACGAACTCGAAATCGTGCAAACTCAGAGGCGTTGTAAAGATAATTCAAACATATTTCCTACGGTATCTTGTAGCACACCTAAATCATCCTTAACTAGGAGGTATGGTCATTTGAAGTTGACCCAAAACTCATACTTAACTTAATTTTGTCAAATTTCCAGATTTTTCATTTTTTCCAAAAATGACTCTTTCTAATTCTAGCTCTTTCTAGTTGTGGGGTGTTACAATCGTTCCCTTGTTCCCTGACATGCTCAACATCTACTTGTGTAAAACTATCTCGTGATCGGGCATCCTTTTAGTCCTGTATGCAGGAGTGGTCACATTACGACTGGACACCCTCATATGACTCTCTAAAAAATAAACATTCAGTCTCAGGCCTTGCGTGTCAATCTGCTCCCAATCAATTCCAACATAAAGTGTCAAAATGTATACACATACTACTTGATAGTGTTTTCAGTGCTACACATGTAATCATTTCACATTGAAGTGATGATTCAACTTTTTTGACTTATAAAAGAAACCTCTTAGAAAAATATAAGGATAAAATAAATCTCAAAATATACACTTAATTTCCTTAATGATCTCTAAAAAATTTGCCAATAAACACATCTCTAGTTTGTATTTTCACGTAGCTATCATTATTCAATTTAAACTTTCGTGCATAAGGAGAAGATTAATAGTGTTGGTTGTTAGGTTAATGGAGTAATGGTTTAGTTGTTGCATTTGTTTAGGAGTCAAATAAGTTGTTTCCTTGTCTTTAGAAATTAGGAATAGTGGAATTAATTTTTAGCTTCAGATTTTCTAGGAGATTAAACGTGTTGTTTTGTTTATTAGTTTCTCATCTATTAAGACTCTTGTAACAGAGTATTTTGCTGAGATTCAATATAGAGAAAACTTTCGCACTTGCAGAGTCTTTTATTCTCAATTTACTGCTGTTGATTTTTGTCATTTAGTATCCGAGCCAGAAAGTTTTTTCTTTTTTGGAGTACTATTTGCAGCAGTAAAAGATGGCTTCTGAAAACTTTGTTCAGGCCACTATTCCGCGCTTCGATGGTCATTACGACCATTGGAGCATGTTGATGGAGAACTTTCTTAGGTCCAAAGAGTTTTGGCCACTGGTCAGTATTGGCATGCAACTGGTACTGCCTCGTCAGAAGCACAAAAGGCAGAGTTGGATAGTCTAAGGTTAAAGGATCTCAAAGCGGAGAATTACATTTTTTAGGCGATTGATTGCTCAATACTGAAAATTATTCTTTGCAAAGATACTTCTAAACAAATATGGGATTCCATGAAGAAGAAGTATCAAGGAACAACAAAGACAAAACGAGTGCAGCTTCAAGCACTCCGTGGTTAGTTTGAGGCTCTACGTATGTAAGTTGGTAAATCAGTAATAGATTATTTCTCTAGGACGTTGTCTATCGCAAACAACATGTTAATTCATGTCGAAAGACTGGAGGATGTTACCATTGTTGAGAAAATACTTCGCTAAATGACGGCACATTTTAACTATATTGTTTGCTCAATTGAAGAATCAAAAGATATTGACAATTTTTCTATTGACAAGTTGCAGGCTCCTTGTTGGTTCATGAGCAGAAAATAAATCTGCAAGACAAGGATGAAGTAGCATTGAAGGCAGTGTCGTCTTCGAAAGGAACAGATCAGGTGAAAGCCAAATAGAAAGGAAAAAAATTGCACAATAAAAAGGAAAAGAGCATTTTTGGCGATTCTCTGGAAAAGGAAAAGAGACGAGATAAGACTCAAGTTGAATGCTATCGATGCCATCGATTTGGACACTATCGATCTGAGTGTCGTACCAATTTACATAGGAATCGTGGCGGCAGATCTAACTTTGCGTAGACAAAGGAAGATGGGGAAACCAAGGAAGAAGAAGAAGAAGAAAAAGTTTCACTTTTGATGGCATATACTTCCAACGAGAAAGTTTCCACTCATTTGTGGTATCTCGATACCGGTTGCAGTAATCACATGTGTGGACAGAAAGAAGCATTGTCAGATTTGGGTGAAAGTTTCAAGAAACTGTGAGATTTGGAGATAATTCAGTGGTCTTTGCCATGGGTAAAGGGAAGGTACAAGTCTCAACCAAAAACAACTCGGTTCATACCATTGTGAGGTGTTTTATGTCCCTGCATTGAAGACAAATTTATTGAGTGTTGGACAACTTCAAGAAAAGGGATATGAACTTAATATCAAAGGTGGAGTTTGTAAGATATGAGATCCTCGTTTGGGGTTAATCGCTCATATTAGCATGTCGTTAAATCGACTGTTTCCTTTATATCTTCACAACTGCATAAAATCTTGTCCTTTTGCAAAAGTGAAATAAGATGCCTGGAAGTGGCATTTTCGTTATGGGCATTTAAATTTTGTGAGCTTGAAGTTTTTAAAGCAAAAACAATTGGTGTTGGGTCTTCCAAAGCTTGATTCTCCAAATGAAGTATGTGAAGATTGTGTCGTTAGCAAGCAACACTGTGAGCCAATTCCAGCAAGCAAGTCGTAGAGGGCAAAGAAGGTGATAGAGTTGGTGCACTCGGATATCTATGGTCCAATAAGTCCCACATCGAATGGAGGTAAATGTTATTTCATTAGCTTCATTGATGATTACAACAGAAATACATGGGTCTGTTTCTCAAAAGAAAAATTTGAAGCGCTTGAAACTTTTAAGAAGTTTAAAGTGCTCGCTGAAAATGAAGTTGGTTGTAAAGTTAAATGCTTGCAGCATGATCGGGGTGGCGAATACAACTCACAAGAATTTGTAGAATTTTGTGAGAAGCATGGAAATAAGAGGCAACTTACATTAGCCTACACACCTCAACATAATGGTGTGTGAAGGGAAAAATCGCACAATTCTTGATATGGTGCGTAGTCTTTTGAAGCGAAGTGGTTTACCAAGGTACTTTTGGGCAGAAGATGTTCGTTGGAGTATTAATATATTGAATAGATGTCCAACCAACTTTATTCAAAATATGACGCCTCATGAAGCTTGGAGTAGGCATAAACCAAATGTTGAGTATTTTCGGATTTTTGGGTGTATTGCATATGCACACATTCCAGATGTTGTGAGGAAGAAGTTAGATGATAAAGGTCAGAGATGCACTTTCCTTGGTCTTAGCAACAAATCAAAAGCTTATCGCTTATTCAATCCTATTACCAAGAAAATTGTTATCAGCCGAGATGTTATTTTTGATGAAGAAGCAACATGGAATTGGAGCAGTAATAGTTCACTTCAACATATTCCATTTTCTATTGAAGAAGAAGAGAAAGAACCAGAGCTACCATTGGGGATTAGTTCACAAGCAAGTCCAATAGTACAAGATGATGAAGGTGTTGAAAATGAATCAGGTGATACTCAGTTCAACAATGAACATCCTCAACGTAGCAGAGGTGCATCAAGCTGGATGTATGAGGTATATATAGGATTAGTAAATCTGGAAATACAGCCAGTCATTTTTCATTATTTTCAAATTGTGATCCTATCTCTTATACCGGCGCAGTCAAAGATCCAAAGTGGCAACAAGCCATGGATGAGGAGATTAGATCAATTGAAAGAAATGATACTTAGGGAGTTGACAAATCTTCCAGAAAATCAGAAAACCATCGGTGTCAAATAGGTTTACAAAACAAAGATGAAGGAAAACAGAGAGGTCGACAAGTTCAAAGCTCGCTTAGTAGCAAAAGGCTATAAAAAAGAATATGGTGTTCACTATGTAGATGTGTTTGCTCCCGTTGCTCGGTTAGATACCATAAGATTGGTGATTGCTTTGGCTGCTCAATATACTTGGAAAATCTTCCAGTTGGATGTATAGTCTGCCTTCCTACATGGTGAATTACAAGAAAAGGTATTTACCGAACAACCTCCTGGTTATGTGAAATTTGGTGCTGAGAATAAAGTGTTAAGATTGAAAAAGGCTTTATATGGACTAAAACAAGCTCCAAGAGCTTGGTATAGTCGTATAGATGCTTATTTTGCGAAGGAGGGATTTCATAAGTTTATGTATGAACATAACCTTTATATAAAAAAAAAAGGGTGCAGGGATCTTAATGGTATGTTTATATGTGGATGATTTAATCTATACCGGAAGTGATATGGCTATGATTGAAAATTTTAAGAAGTCCATGATGGTGGAGTTTGACATATTGGATTTGGGTATGATGCATTTTTTTCTTGGTCTAGAAGTGAATCAATCTGCTGGTGGTATTTTTATTTCTCAAAAGAAATATGTGCAAGAAATTCTGGACAGATTCCAGATGAAAATTTGTAACTCTGTGAGCACCCAAATGGAGAAGGGTCTGAAGCTCATCAAAGAATGTGAAGGTAGAAAAGCGGACAACACTTTATACAAGGAAATAGTGGGAAGCTTGATGTACTTGACCACAACAAGGCCTGATGTTATGCATGCAGTAAGTCTCATTAGTAGGTTCATGGAGTGTCCAAAAGAAATGCATTTACAAGCTGCCAAGAGAATTCTACGGTACTTGAATGGTACCAGTGATTTCAGAATTTTTTATAAGAAGAAAGCAACATGAGATTTGGTTGGTTACACTGATAGCGACTACGCTGGAAATCTTGTAGACAGGAAAAGTACATTAGGATATGTTTTCCTGCTGGGTTCTGGAGTTATTTCTTGGTCTTCATATTGTTACTTTGTTGACTACCAAGGCAGAGTATGTTGCTGCAACCTCGTGTGCTTGTCAAGTGATCTTAGGCGTATTTATATGTCTAAGTTGTCAATATTTGCCCATGAATTGATTGAAGCAACGAATGATCTTGAGTCTATTAGCTTGATTTTGTTATACTTACAATATTATGCACTAAAACATGTGTTTAGAGGTTTCAGGAACTCTCTAGGAGATTGGAGTCAAATTGAAAGAAAAGATGCAAGGATATGCTGAAAAGAAGCTAAGGTTGAAGGCCCCAGAGCCAGGCGCACTGCTAGGCGCGAGGCACCAAGGGCCAACATTCTGGGGCCTTTCTCAGGCGCTCTGAGAGGCGCGACGCGCCAGGGTGAAAACCTCAGACGTGAAGTTTGGGAGTGATGCTAGGCGCGACACGCCAGTGGGATCTCGACTTTTCCAGCTTAAAAGTTTTTAAAAAGGATTCCTAATTGTAATAGGCTTTGGCTCTAATTTTCCTACCATTATACATAGACCTTTAGGGCTCCATAATTGGGGTTCGACTTTTATTGGGTGTGCAAGAGCAAGTATTCACGTTTGAAATAGGTTTCGATCTTTTAACTCTTCTATTTTCTGGAAATCGCATGAACAATTGTATTTTGTGGTTTTCTAATAGCATAAGTGGCTAAACGCCTTAGTTTTGGGGTTGTAGCTACGAATGGATTGCTAATTATTAAAAGCTTGTTGAATTAATTATTGGTTGTCATTATAAGTTACTTTTATATTCTTGTTTTAGTGTTTTATGATTGATCACCATAAAATAAATATATTGTCTAAACTTGAATTGGGAGAGGAGAGGTTAGATAGACCAGAGAATATAGAGAGCTCGGTCCACTTGTTAGATTGAGGTGATTAGTGTTCAGGAGTGACCCCTTGACGAACATCTTGCTTGGTTACGAAATAGGATGAAATATAAATGCTCGCCAGTTAGTCTATTTATCCCCGCTCAACGATGTAGTTAGATAGCTAGCTAGAGTAGGCGACGAGAGGTGTATAGCCCGACTCACTAATTAACCCTATAAATCAGTAACTTGACAACTGATATTATTTTTAAGCCGATAATATGATACATGATATTCAGTATATGCTGCAGCCCTGGAATTGTCTCTTACTTGCTTGAAACATAATATTAAAGTTGTTCACAATTGGTTACTGTTAGTTAGTGCATAATTAGTATTAGTTAACAATCATTACAATCTCTTAAACTGTTACTTTTGCTTTTATTTGTAGAATTAAGTGTTAAATATAAATTGATCATAAGTCCCTTGGGAACGATAACTCGTTTCTTAAAGAATCTATATTACTTGAAGAACTTCATTTTAAGCAAGAAGAACCAAGGCCAATTTATTGTGACAATACTTCAGCGATTAATCTTTCGAAGAATACAATTGAACATGGACGAAGTAAACACATAGATGTGAAGTATCACTTCTTGTGTGATCTAACTAAGGATTCAAAGATTATCCTTATTTACTGCAGAAGTGAAGAGCCGATCGCAGACATCTTCACAAAGCCCCTGAAGTCAGTGTCATTCCTAAAGCTACGTGATCGGCTCAGATTTGCAAATTAAACTAAAAGATATTTCAGTTTAAGAGAGGGAATGGTGGCAGTTAGGTTTATGGAGTAATGGTTGCATTTGTTTAGGAATCAAATAAGTTGTTTCCTAGTCTTTAGGAATTAGGAATAGTGGAGTCAGTTTTTAGCTTCAGATTTTCTAGGAGATTAAACGTATTGTTTTGTTTATTAGTTTCTCATCTATTTAAGACTCTTGTAACAGAGTATTTTGCTGAGCTGAAATACAGAGAAAACTTCCACACTTTCAGAGTCTTTTATTCTCAATTTACTGTTGTTGATTTCTGTCAAATAGATTTATTTTACTTGTGGAACTATAGAAATTTTGCCAAGGAAAGTCCTCAATAGTCTTCCTACACTATCTCTAATATGATTGCATACAAGTTATGTTGGAAAACATATATGATCTCAATCAAATTTCTGTTTCTTTCTTCTTAGATATACCACATAATTAAAAATATAATAGTAATTCTATTGAGAGATTGACAAACATCTCTATAATATCATATTGATCCATTCAAACATAGGCTTAGCATTCATGGCATCAATCTCATTTTGATTTGATAATCCCTAATAAAGTAAAACTGGCCCTTTCGAATTAACAATCATATTCATAATTTTCTATTTCCTCTTTCCAAGTTTTGTTAGCTTAACTATATATAATACGTTGGAGTTTGTTATAATTAAGCATATTTATGGTTCATAACTTACCTGAAATATTTTACCTAGTGCATGATTATATTATTACATCTCCAGCAAAAGCGTGTTATATACCATTCATTTAGTAGGACTAAATTTCATGTTACAACCTCAACTAAACAGGGCCACTTTAGTAATAGTTCTTCTTGAGTAATCAATTTAAGTGTTGCTAGTGTTTCTTTATTTGGGTTGAAGTTTGTTCCAATACACTCATTGTACACAATTTTGGCAACCTTATATAATAGTGTATAAGAGGTGTTTATACACACTTTTCACATTGTAAATATAAAACTATTCAATAATATATAAATTCATCGAAAATAAAATTCGTCCCTTGTGAACTTCAACAACAAAATTTCATACGAAATGGGGCAAATCTTTATCAAATAGCTTCAAAATTTAACCATAATTTCAAAATGATATCTAAAATGTACTACAATCATCAAATCTAAATCCATTTGTGTTTGTAAAGATGTTATGTTATTTGTCTGCAATTGAGATTGATACAAATTGTTGAATATAATGAGCAAAGTGAGAGAAAGGAAGTTGATGAAAGTCCACATATATTAATAAAACTTCAACTTCATATTTCAAATCACGATTCCATTATTACATGTTTGAACGATCCCTTATTAATAAAAAGTACAAACAGAACAAATCACGATTACCAACATCATAATGAAAATTATAGTTTTGCATCACATATAAAGATGAGATCTTTGATGTCATCATCAAGATCAAATAACTGCATACAACTTTCCTTCAAGTCCACTTGCACACCAATTTCAGGTCCAATATCATGCAACCAAAACATTTGTGTATCTTTCATTCCGAAAAAAATTAAGTTTGGTTTTCCCAAACCAAAATCAGAATCGTGCGCGGGAAACTTACATATACTTGTACACATAACTTTGTCAACTTCATCGTTACCTCCCCACTCTGGTGATCGAAAACTTTCATTATATGAATTAACTAACGTTGACACTATTTCATCTGGTGAATTAGCCTTTTTACATGAAGCAACAATTTTATTCACCGCATTCCTGATTAATATTATGAAATGATGCAATTCCATTTTGGTATTTCCTGGTATGAATTTTACTGGAGCACCAATAATAAAATTCCCAAAAGAATTTTTCACTTGAGGTAGCAATGTAATTTTGGAGCGCATATTCATTGGAAAGTCTAGTAGAGAAGGCCTTAAATACCCGTTTATAATTGTTGTAGCGCGGATAAAAGCCCTCCATAGGAGTGCTGTAATAATCTCAACCCTTGAAGGTTGAAAAATCAAAGCTCCATTTGATTCATCAATGCATTTTTTTCTGAGCTTTAACATAACAGGCTCACGAATGACAATTCTCTTAACAACAATATTTTGTTGTATAACTGGAATGGGGGTTGACTTGAAAAGTCCTGATATATCTCTTGTTGGAAAAATATCACCCATATTGAAGCTTAGAAAATTAATCTCGTCAACGGAAGTCCCCATTCTACACACTTTTGCCCACTCAGAAATAAATTGAATTTATGAGAAACCATCCATTGTAGGATGTGAAAAACTGATTGATATAGCGAGTCCACCACATTCAAACTTAGTTACTTGTATAATGACAATTGGCGAAACCATGAAATTAGTTTCATCGATATTCTTGTTTACATGTGGGCTAAATAGAGCCGCATGACCAAAGTCATTGCGTGCTTTATCTAAGAAATTATCCAGCGTACCACTGGTCTTGGCTTTGGTATAGGAAACGCCTTGATCAAGACAAAGAATCGAACAATATTCATTTTTGTCATCGTACCTTCCTCCTGTGGGATAAACATGGGTTAATATCTTTGAAAGGGATTGCTCAAGTCGTTCATCCATGTCGAAATTATTATAATTATGAAAGAAAAAAACCATAGAAACATGTTTTTTTTCAGATATTTGGTCAAAGAAAGAGAGCTTGTAACGCTGAAGGTGGTGAGGAGTAGGTAAAAATGGCTTAATGAGCTTTGTGCATAAAATTTTAATCTCCATTTTTTATAACACAACTCAACTTAGGCTACAATTAAATAAGTGACAACCTCCCAACTATATATAGCAGCAAAGCTTTAATATATTAATAATACACCAAGCTTTCATATGTATTTTTTACAAAAATATTTTAGAACTTGATTTAGAATATTAATATATTATACACCTAATTTACAATATTATTAAAAAAAAAAAATTGACTTCGTCTTCTTTCTTAAATTCAAACATTATATTCATAAAAAAAATACCTTAAAAACTATATCACATCACTCAAAATTTTAGATTTAAGTTCCTCAATACGTAACCAGTCCTTTTGCATTAATACCGCCACTCGAATAGAATTCAATTGTGAAAATTCAATTTTCAAACTTTGAGCTTCAACAATGACTGAACACCAACTTTTACTTATAAATTATATCAAAGTTTTAATATAGGCTAGGTGAACTTGATAGATCTTTTTATTAGTTTGTCCTGCAATAGAAGTAAAATTAATTTATAGAAAAAATAGTGTGTAGAAAAAAATCTTCAATAAAACAACAAGAAAAAATCGACATAATATATAAATGTGCCCTTTAACTTGACCTCATTTTATATGTCCTCTAACTTTGGGTGTGCACAAATAGACACTTAAACTTGTATAAAGTTGAACAAGAAGATACATGAGTCTTACGTTGCATAATACACATAGGACACCATGTAGGATGTACATTGTCAGGTAAGATGTCACGTAGGACATGTGTGTCTACTTGTAACTTTATACAAGAGTTTAAGGGGTCGTTTAGTAGGCCGCATTAGAAGAAATAGTCCATGTATTATGTAAGGTATTATTTAGTACTATGTTTGGTAGGAATTTGAGCTTATGTATAACTAATACATGGATTAGTTATACCTCCTACATGGTATTATAGGATGTATTACTAATACCTTCCATTTGGAGGTATTAGTAATACATAGGATATAATACCATGGGATAAGTCTATGTAAAGACAAAAATATCCCTCAAATCATTTTAATTATTTTGTTTATTTTTTTGGTTTTATGATTTATATTTGTACTAGTAAATTTATTTAAATAAATTAGCTTACAAATTATTTAGAGAGAGTTGTTTGTTACTAAATAAATCCAATACAAATTTTAAATGTGAGTTGTTTATTTGTATATGACGTTTGTGATCTTAATTGAATGTATTATATATATATATATATATATATATATATAT
>JAJOOO010004032.1:0-20309 GCA_029582685.1 Solanum piurae | reverse complement strand
ATTTGCCTCCATGCCTTGGCTGCTGATCTACGGCCACCATCTACGGAGCGTCAATAGACCTACGGTCCGTAGATCACTCCGTAGATGCCCTTTTCTGCATCCCTTTCAGTTGTCTCTTTACTTTCGCGCCTGAACATCTTTCCTGCAAAATATGATAAAAACACATAAAAACCAATACTAAAAGGCCCTAGACACACACAACTTGTAAGTGAAATGTATTAGAAATACCGTAAACTCACGGTATATCACTTACTCAATTCATACTTGAAAACTCTTTCTCAAAAATATATCAACATAATATTGTGATATGATCATTGATGACTCAGGAAGTCATATTGCATAAACTTTAATGGCATAACTAGATACTATATTGCTTAAGCATTGATGACATACTCGATTGTCATACTAATCATGTTTTAGAAACTCTTTCTCAAAACACATATTTACTTCCTCAAAAACTCAGTTTAAAACTCAAGTATTGGCTTTAAAAAGCTTCTCAAGATTTATAACTCAATTCATAGGGTTCATGTAGAATTATGGACATGAACGAATCAACTGAGGGATCTTATTAGCAATATGGAAACTCAGTACTCAGAACTCAACAATACTACTCATCTAAACATTACTCAATTTATAGGGCTCATGCTGAAATATAAACATGAACGAATTAACTCAAGAATATTAATGCATAACATATAAAAATTCAATAATTAGGAATAGAATTTAAAAAAGAATCCGAAACTCAAGAACTCAAAATCAACTCATCTCAAGAATACTCAAATCTAGGGATAGAATCCTAGATTACTCTGTTACTCATTTGAAAGTAGATGTAGGGTGTGGGGATGAACTAGTCCAACACTATGATAGCCTTACATACCTGGAAGAACAAGGTTCTTGAAGAAGAACTTCATTAGAAACTTGAGACCCTAGCTTGAAGGAGAAAAATCAAGAAAATCTTTCTTGAATTAGTTTCTTGAAATCCCCGTGGCCAAAAATTATGATTTCCATTAGTGATTCATAATTGTATGGAGGAATTTGAGTTGGAAATAATGCAATTCTTGGAGAGAGACTTACCTTGAAGAAGAATCTTGAAAAAGATTGAAAGAATCTTGAATGAAGTCTTCTACTTTGATTTTTCCTTAGGGTTTGAGAGAGAAGAGAATGATGGATTAAGAGATGAAAATCTGATTGTTTTGAGCCTTTAATTAGTCAATAAATTTGTTTAGGGTTTTCTTAGAGGTAAAAAGACAAAAACGACCATTTTTAATATTTTCCCGTCGGCTAATTCGTCAATGCACTGTATAAGGTTACTAAAATGATCGTAACTTTTTACTCAAAACTTGGATTGTTGCAAAATTGGTGGCGTTGGAAAGAAGATTAAAATACCTTTAATTTGATAGGTTATGGGCCACTTAACTCTTTATATTCTAAGAGATATGGTCGTTTGAAGTTGACCCAAAGTGAATCTTACATCAAAACTTAATTGGTAAGGAATCTTTCAACTCTAGTTTGTGCTAGGAGTTTCTAGTGACCTTAATTGATATCCAAAATCATTCCCACACTAAAGAATTTATATTTTGCACATATGGTCAATTTAAGAATTAACCGATACGACCTTACATGTAAATGAATAATAGTTCAGGTCTTAACTTAGAAATTTTTGGAGTGTTACAATATATATATATATATATATTCATCATGATTTATGTTATGCTTTAGTTGAGTTATTTTTACTCTTTTAGCTCAGTTATTTGTTTACTCAGTCATAGTACATAACGTACATTCAACGTACTGATGTCATTCAAACTGCATCATTTCATGATGCAAATTCAAATACCTAGGATCATCAACATGTGTTCCGTTAAGATCACTTCATCCACTCATCAGCTTTTGGGTGAGACCTCCTTGTTTTCGAAGGACTCCAGTCTTATGGTTTGTTAGTAGTATCATGTTGAGGTGTCGTGAGTCTCATTACGACACTTATCTTTAGTTTGTAGAGGCTTCATAGATAGACAATTTTTGATAGTCTTTTAGTATTCCATTTCAGATGTTTTATTTAAAACTTTATGTTTCATACTCAGTATTTTCAGATAGTTTTGAGATTCAGTAAACTATTTTAAACAATTCTTTAGTTTTGATGCTTGTGTATGCTTGAGTTAGTCTTCCGTTTAGTAGTTAGCAGGACAATGGTTCACTTGGGTATCAACAATGGTCTCAAGTGTCGATCAGGTATAGGGCAAACAAATGAGACAAGAGCTCAAGAAGATTTGGCTAGCGTTTGGCCACAAATTCCAAAATATTCTTGGAAAATTATTTTTGGGTGAAGTTTCACAATGCGTCTGGCCACAAACTTTTCCAAGAATATTTGACTATTTTTTAAAATATAATTTATATCCATAAGTTTTAAAAATTATTTTAAAAAATCCCCATAAGTTTGTATTATTGTTTTATAATGAACATGTTCTGTTAAAAAATAATATAATTGATAACAATCAACGACAACAAAATAACAATATGGGAAAGAACAATATTAATCGCATACTGAAACTTGTCACTCATTCAATTGATATAACTCATTAAAAACATATTGTTCTTTTTCTCAATCTTGTTACTCAAATTATAACTCAAACTTTTTCCGGAGAATCTAGATAAATGTTAGTTGAAATTAATAAATGATGGATTTTTTTTGTAAAATATAACGTTTGAGGTAATTTAAAATTGTAAAATTTTTCCAAACACTAGAACTTGCCCAAAATATTAATTTTTTTGTAGTATTTAGGAATTTGGAATGTTTGGTAAATATATTTGCCAATATATATCCAAACACCACTTCCCAAATTTTTTCAAATATATTTGTGACCAAACGGGTCCTTGGTCATTTGGTGGAGTGAAAATGTAATATTTTGAAGTTTTGGGGCAAAGTGAAATATAAAAGCATATGAAAGATTTCACGGCGGTCTCCTAAAATTCAAATTAGGTCTGTGTTAGAATACCAATCTTTGGTCTCCAATGTCTGTAATGTACAATGACCTCTTCTCTTCTCTGATTTCCGACATCAAATCCTACAATGGCAAAGACCCCCTTCTCCCTTGGCTCCGGTAAGCAGCCTTTCAAACAAAACTCTAAATTCTTTTGAATCCATTTTTCTAACTTCTCATTTTGGTTTGATAGAGGAATTAAGAAAATGAAAGAGTCACTTCCTCCGCAGCTGCTTAAGGAGAAACTCCCAAGATTTCTTCAGAAATGTGCACAGACTTTTGAGACCGATCGCCGTTATGCTAATGATATGCGTTATCTTCGAGTCTGGTTACAACTGGTAACTTTCTTTTCTTTCTTTTTGAAATTATATTTTCTATCTGAATTTATTGAAGAAAATATATATTGGTTATACTTTGCGAATATTAAAAATTTAAAGAAATGAACAATTTCATTGATTTGCTTTATATTTTGAGTCATTAACTATACTCTCATTTGCATTTGATTTTTTTTTGTTTATGTAGATGGACTATGTGCATGACCCAAAATCGGTACTTAAAACCATGGAATTGAATCGTATAGGGATGAAAAAGTTTCTGTTTTACCAAGCATATGCTCTTTATTATGAAAAGATTAAAAAGTTTGAGGCTGCGGAGAAGATGTACCAATTGGGTGTGCAGAAGTAAGTAACTAATAGCTAGTTGTGATTTTAAATTTATTGAGTTGTTGGTTTTAAGAGTACCTTTATTTAACATTCTTTTTGCATCCAATTTTTTTAAATTTTTTTATAGAAATGTGGTGAAAGAGTTGTTGACAAATGTTGTGTAATGATTATATTTCACATTCAGTTCAATCGACATTCCAAATTGTTGTCACATTTCAATGAAAAAGATTATTCATTGATTTGCATTTGTTTAGGGGTTTGTCGAGCGAAAGGGGAGCTTTGGAGCAATGATAAAGTTGTCTTTTTGTGACCTATAGGTCATGGGTTCGAGTCGTAGAAGCAGTCACTAATACTTACATTAGGGTAGGCTGTCTACATCACACTCCTACGGGTGCATCCCTTCCCTGGACCATGCTAGCGCAGCTTTGTCAACCGGGCTTCCCCTTTTTTTAGGGGTATCTCAAGCCATATTTTTCTCTAGGGATATGTTAACCCTTTTAGAAAACCTTGTTCATTTTGTCATACTTCGTGAAGATTAATTATCCTTTCAAAAGTGCATTGTAGAATTTATAGTAGAGTGCAAACCAAATGTAACCCTCAGCCAAATTGATTATCCTATTTGGACACACTTTCTTCTTGAGTTATGAATATTTGATGCTCTAGAATGTCTAGCAGTTTCTTTCCTACGGCCAATTTTGGGACGTGATCAAGCAGTATTAGAGCAGGTGCATGTCTTTGAACCATTAGTTTTGGTAATTTCAAGCTGATTCACGTTACTTGCTTCATAGAAATTGTCTGAAATTTCTTGGCAAAGTTGCTACATTGTGTACTTTTAAAATCTGTTTTCAAATTCAAAATCAGCATTGTTCCATAGAGCTATTTAGAAGAGAAGTGTCATCTGGTGCCCAATGTTTTTTCTTACTCCTTTCCCCTCCATGACTTAGGGATATTTGTAAGGCTTTCCTTCCTATCTGTATGGATTTCCTTTCTATGATTCCTTTTTAATCGCAGGGTCTGTTATCAGAGGCCTAACAAATTATCTAATCTTTTGATCCTGGTGAATTATGGAATCCTTTTTCTAATCATTATCTGATTGCAACAACTTAACTAGGTGACAGCCCCTTTCCCCTTGCTTAATTACTTGAATAGTGAGACTTGGTTTATATTGGTTATGTTTCTTCTACTGAACGCATGAATGGCCGTTCTGGAAACAAGTGGTTTCAAATGTTTCTTACAGATCTCTGTTTCATTCTTCAATGAACAGGCTTGCCGAGCCACTTGATGAGTTACATACATCATATGAGCAGTTCCTTCATCGCATGGAGCAGCGTAAGAATAAGAGGATACAGGTGCGTTACAATGGCCATATTGTCTACCAAATGCCGTCCTTTTGTTTATATGAGCCATTAACTGATAATATGAATATGTTCTGCAGCGCCAAGAAGGAAAAAATAAAATATGTTCTCTTGGTGCTAAAAACACTACTTTGAAGAACAATGAGATTAAGGAATACAATGAGAATTTAAGTGGAAATGAAAACAATTCTGTCATCACTGGGGATCAGTTACCCAATGCACGATCCAAGCATTTAAATATGAAAAATGAGGTTTCCATTTCACAGGGCTCCAGGAGAGAGTCACAAGTGAATGAAACTACTCATGGTGGTCCAGCCCTTCAGAAGGAACTCAGGAGTGATCTCAGTCAAAAAAATTATGTTGGAGACACTATAGAAACAGATAGATGCCGAAAGTTTACTGGTGAAGACACAGTTGTAGTTAAATTTGTAGGTAATGCCATCGTTGGGAAGTCTGATGTTGAAGATGCACGACATCATGGTCTGGTGGAACCTACCATTAATACAAAGGAGGCCATGCATGCAATTAATAGCATGTTTCGAGAGCCATTAGAGCCATCTCTAGCTGGAAAACATTTGTGTAGAAATCAGCCAAAAGTTGATCAGATATCAAACAGTGGTTTTGAGGTATTTGTCGACGAAAACACTGATAGTGCTGTTGGATCTTCTCACCAAGCCATGGAAAATGGTGCATCGGTGCCACAAAGCACAAGAATTGAGACTCAAGAGCCCATGCAGGAGCCATTTCAGATATATATTGATGATGACGACACCAATGATGTGATGGAGGGAGTTCATGAGCTGGATAAACTAGATATGGGTAACTTTAACATATTGACTGGATGTTCTATTGAAGATGGAATCATTAAGGGTTTTGTGTTTCCTTGTCCAACTGATATTACCTCAGAATATTCTAGAGATCCAAATGTTGAAAGGCCTCCTCAAGGAAGACTCCGTAGGGAGGACACAGTTGTATACAAATTTGTTGGTTCCACCATTTCAGAAGAATCCGCCGTTGAAAATGTTTGCCATCATGGCCTTGTAGAACCAACAATTAACTTGAAGGAGGCTATGGATGATATAAATAGCATGTTCGGAAGGCCAATTGAGTTTACAAGGAAAAGCAAACCAAAGAAACAGGGATTAGCACCTAAGATGGAGAAAGATGGCAGTAGGTTCTTGATACTGCCAGATGATGAGCCAAACCATCAACCTAAGAGTTCCCTGCCAACTTCGTCGTCAAAAAGGGATAATGACTTGTTTGAGAAAACCGTGTGCACAAAGGAGGCTATGGATGAGATAAATAAAATGTTTGCCATGCGATTGGATTTCTAAGATGCTGGTAAACTCTTATTTTTTCTTTCAAGCTGGTGATTTATTCTTTTTATCTTTCTAACTCTTTGTGCAACATTCTTCACAAAGCTGCTGGTAATTTTGTGTCCTGACTAAACTTTGAGACGTGTGATATAGATATGACACATCTAATTAGGTCATATTTATGTTGAAGGTTGAGATTTCACAGTACAAAATTATAGAGAGAAAATGGAGAGTCAATTATGAAATGAGCAAAATGTTGCTTGCAATGTGAAGAATGTTGCACAATTGGCTTACAGAGAAAAGGAAAATTTATACTCAATACTCTTATGAAAGCATAAAACCAGTAAAAAGTTCAAAAAATAAAAGTACATGATGGAAATCAATTAATATTCTGGCTTAGGAGGGCAGTGAGCTGGTCGGAAAGCGAAGGGACCTGCAGCATATATTACAGCCTCGTAATTACTTCGCTTCAATGTCTTGTCTAAAAATCGAAGTCGAGCACCGGTGATTCCATAGTTGACATTAGTGAACACATCACATTTTTCGAGAGGAGAGTCGACCAGTTTTACGCGACATGAATGTAGAGGATGGTCAAGATAAGAATGCCCCATTTTGAAGCCATCCAACTCTGCAAATAAGTAGCCAGTTTCATCTGTTTTAAATGCCTTGTAGAAGCTGACTCTTTTCTTGTAATTTTTGCAGATAACACTAACTTTAGCTCCTGCAATGGGCTTAGCTTTTGACAGAGACCATGATCCATAGTTATCACAGCTCTGGCAGTAGACCATGCCTTCAACCACCACTTGGTCAGTCTTCTCTACTGACTTAGTTGGCACTTTGTCATAGGCAGTTATCAGAGGAACAGCTAATGCAAGGAGCAATGAAACGAACAGGACAAGTTGGCTGCTTGCCATCTTCTTGAAAAGATATTGTGAGTTTTGGAATGTGATTCTGCTTTGATGTTGAGTTCATTTGAGTTAGATTCCTTTATATAGTTTTTGGCATGGCTTTGTTTGTAATGTTGTCAAGAACGTGAATGCTACTAAACCACATTTGTTGTTGAGTGAGTATTGTTTCCAGACGTGATGACCATCTTCAAAAGTTTATACTTTGTATAATAGTGTATGCCCCACAGAGATTCTTCTACGTGCAAACCACTTGAAAATTTAGTGAGAAGGGCCAGGATTATCATTATTGTTTATCTCATCCTAACTGTCATACCAATAAAAGGAAATAATCAAATTAATGTACTCTTGCTATCACAAATTGAATATTGATTTCAAAATACATGATTAGTATTGGAAAAGTTATATAGAAATAATGCTTAATATTCAATTGGGCAACATGTGAATCCATATGGTTGACCTTTTTCCATAATAAAAATAGAATGAAATTTTTGAATTAAGATAAATTAAATATGATTTCATGTTACTTTTACTGTTAGTCCCCCAATCTCAAGAAGTGAAATATGGCATATGCAGGTACTGTTTATCGGTAAGCGATACAATTAAATTTATTATGAGGTCAAAGATACATAAATTGATTTCACTTGATGATTTGTGTATTAGTAATTAAATTAATTAATAAATGAGCTTAATATATAAGAAAGTAATGAAGCAAAAATAAATCGAATGAAACAGTAGAGCTCAATCGCTTGATGTTTCAAGCTAGATCCGAATATGAGTTAATATATGATGTTTAAGAGCTAGGACTTAGTAAAATATAGATAACTTATAGTACAAAAGTATGGGTGTATTATTTTTGTATTGTCTAGAATTCAACCCCTTAACAAATAAATAGACTATTTTTTATATAGGAAACAAAAGTAATACATTAATCATCGGGATGCTGCACATACTATTATCTGGTGGAGGGTACATTGATGCCTCATATGTTTTAATTAAAAACTCCCTCCTTTATATCATCATAGCATACATATACTCTAATGGCATCAAGCAGTAATTAAGTAATATTTTCACTGAAGCACTACTTCTTCCTCTTTGATATCATCATAGTATATATATATATATATATACTATGATGGTATCAAACATTAATTTAGTTAGTTTTCACTGAAGTTTTACCCCTTCTTCCTTGATACCATCAGAGTATATATAAACTCTGATGGTATCAAGCAGTAATTAAGCATTTTTTTCACTGAATGTTTCTCCTTGATGTCATCATAGTGTGTGTATATATATATTCTAATGACATCAAAAAGTAGTTGAGTAGTGTTTTCACTGAAGCGCTGCTTCTTCCTTTTTGATACCATCATGGTATATATATATATACCTTGATGGTACCAAACATCAATTTAGCTAGTTTTCACTCACTCCATGCCTCTTCCTCCTTGATACTATCAGAGTGTATATATATATATATACCTTGATGGTATCCAGGATCAACTTGGCTAGTTTTCACTAAATCACTACATCTTCCTCCTTGATACCTTCAGAGTATATATAAACTCTGACGGTATCAAACAAATTGTTCGGTCTTGTTTTTATTGAAGTAATGTATGTCCTTCCTTGATGTCATCGTAGTATATATACTCTAATGTATCAAGGAGTAACTGAGTAGTGTTCTTCACTGAAGCATTGTTTCTCCCTTTGTAATACCATCAGAGTATATATACTTTGATGTATATTCTATGCTGGTGTCGTACCTTTTTGTTTACAAGATTTTTGAGTTTGATATGGAAATTTTTCTTGCACTAAATGTTGTTCTTGAATTATTATTTTTACTGAATTTGTTTATCAATTCAAAATAGGCTTTCACGTCCATGTTATTCATGATTTTCAGTTGTGGATATCCGTGTGAAAATGCATATTTGATCTCAACAATGCTTGTAGCAACATCCTTCTATAGTTGTGTTGCTGTTGTTTCAATCAAATTTGTGAAATTGGAAGTAGAATTGATTAAAATTGCATCAACGTGATAAGTATTGTAGTTGTTATTTAAATTCAAGTTTCATTGTGTTGCACTATGTTGAGATGTATGCGTCCACTATCAGTCAACGGATCAGGTCCCTTGACTCAGTATGAACAGTTATGAAGGCATAAAGAAAGCAACACAAACAGTTTATGTGGAAACCCCCTTGCTCAAGGGCGGTGAAAACAACGACCTGTCCTCACATGCTTTTAATTCAACTCCATTTCACTCAAATGGAGCAACAGTTCAGATTACAACAGTTGCAACCTAGGAATTTACCTCTAAATCTCTTCACCCCTCTATGTAGTAACTCTACTACAAAGAAAGCAACTAAGAAAATACAACACTGCCCACTAAGCTACCTAACTCTAGATAACTTAGACTTCAACTAAGCAGATACAACACTGCCCACTAAACCACCTAACTCTAGATGATTTAGAATTTGACTAAGCAAGTACTACACCGCACACTAAATCAGTTAACATCAACTGACTTAGACTTTTAGACGAACTAAACAACGATCTAATTCCTTTATAGATTAGGAATAGATTTACAATGTAAACACGAAAGATATAATCATAAGACAACTAGGAAACATACAGCTCTATCAGGTCCCTGTTGCTCTTGAGGATAATACTTCATGATAGGAATGGTTTTTTCTTGTGTTCTTGAGAATTTCAGGAATGCAAAAACTGAGGTTGTGAAATGAACCTTATAAAATGATAGACACGAAGCTCAAACTCAACAAAGACGCTTTAGCACTCTATCAGGTTCCTTTGTTGAGCATGAGCATTGTTCTTCCTTGAAGATGGCCTTTTCTTTTTGAGCTTATGAATATTCAAAAATTTACAACTTTGTTTGCCAAATTTGGAGTTTGTGTTTTGGAGAAGAGACTATATCAAAGTGGACACAAACCCTTGGGACGAGGCCATTGGTTGAGAGCCTGTTGTTTGAAAAGTTGTGCACCAACCACATCAGAGTTGGCAGTTTTTTGACAGCTGTATTTTCATCATTTTCCCGTACGCAAACTTTTCGAGACCAGGTCCCTTGCTGCGTTCTTTGATGCTTGAGTTCTTGAAAAAGACTTGCTAGTTCTCTCTTTTCTTGAATGAATAATGTTGTTTGTTTATTGTTGTATATATCAATTACCAATAAGGGTTTTGACCACTTAAACAAACAACTTCGTCCGCCCTTCCTATTGGTGAAGTACGCTGCACATCTCACCAATCAACCTGACAAGACAGTTGTAAAGATAGCTTTACAGTTGTGCACCACTTTGAATCTGGATGGAAGTACTTTTCCAAGGATCGGGTCCCTACATTTGTGAGGATCATCAATACACTAGAATATAACATTTTCTCCCTTTTTGATGAAGACACACAAATATTCCTCATGCTGAGTTTATTCATTCATTTCTCCTTTCGTCAGTCCCAATACCAGAAGACCCTTTCATGGATCTGGTCCCTTGTTAGATCTCTAAGTTTGTTAAATCATCAAAACATAGCATTAACTCCAAAGTAACATTTTCTCCCTTTTTGATGATAATAGACTTATTCACCTTCTTCTCCCTTTCACCAGTTCCCCCTATCAACATGCCTCTTCAGGTAACTAGATTGGTCCCCTTTTTGCATCATTCCTGAAGTTTGTCAAATCATCAAAACTTCACATCAACAACAAAATAGCATTTTCCCCCTTTTTGATGATGACAAACTTTTTCAACTTCTTCTCCCTATCGGCATGACCATGTCATCATTGATCTCATACCATTATTGATCTCATACCCTAACAATCTTCCCCATTTTGACATCATAAAAAAGGGTTAAAGCAGTAAACCAAGTTGACAGAAATGCAGTTCAAGCAAATTCATGGCCACTTGGGCAACAGTGAGCATGAGTAAAAATGCATACAGTAATGAGACAAGTCAATAGAAATAAGGCATTTTTCATTCATAAATAAAATATCAGCAATCAAAGCATTGCAAATATTATTACGAATGAGAACCAAGACAAATCCCACTGAGTTTCAACAGAAGAGGAGGAACGAGGACTGACATGGAAATTTAGGAAGAATGAAGGGCTTAGGAACACGGAAATTTAGGAAGAGTGAGTGACTTAGGAACAAGGGATTGAAAGTGTAAGATTAGGAGAGCATTTGCCTCAACATGATTTCTCAGAATCCTCTCTTGAAGTTCAACATTCTTCGCTGTCCGGGCTTTATGATAAATCTTCAGGGCTGTCAGTTCTTCTCAACCTGGTCCCTCTGATTGTGATTTTCAGAATCTGAGCCTTCAAACACACTATTTAAGTATCCATGTTAGGAACAACAGTTGTCATAGCTTCCAAAGCAAGCTTGAGTTTCTCATGTTCCACCAACAGCTTAGACATATTACTCTTGTTCTCTATCTTGCCATCAACACATTCACATTCCAAGTCAGAAGGTACCCATATCTCATGCCATATTTACCATCCTTAGCAGATGTGATCTTGTGCATGTATTCTCGCATTATGACAGAAGGATTGGTAAACTCAAACTTACTCAAGGCCTCCGAGATGAATAGGTCAATAACTAAGGGACCATTTCATTCATTTTTTTTTATTTTTTTTTATAAAAGTGAGATACCCCCTCCTATTCAGAATACTTTGAGTTCTCAGAGTATCAACCCTTTCCTTTTTAAACATCATCTTTTCACCTTCTTCATTTTGCTTGCTGAACCTGGTCCCTTTTCGCACTCAAAGATTTTCTTTATCAGAAAATTCTCCAGTAGGAACAAAAGGTTTAAACATTTTAAGAATTTGTTTTTTGAGAGAGGAGAAAAGAGGGTTTTGAAAATTTTTGATTTTTTTGGAAGGGGGTTTGAATTTTCTAGGGAGATGGAAAGAAATATGGAGTATAAAGGAAGTGAAAGGGTGCATCAACTGAAAAGAAGTGTCATCTTGGTATTTAAATGATGGGACAATGATCAGATACCTGAATAACAAACATGTGGCAATTGCAACGGTTCTCATGCATAATTCAGAATGCAATGTTAAGAGTGCTAACCTTCGAGAACGGACCGGGTCCCTCTCGGTAGTTTGAATGTGATTGCTTATATCTGTCCTGACCTCCCTTTTCCTTCGGCAATTCTGCCATGTGTGTATACCTACAAAAGGTATACTGAATTTGCTAAAACATACATAACTGAAAAACAAGGATAACTGCTCCCTTTGCATAGTCATGAGAGGGTTGATTGCTGCAGGCAAGATCCATTCAGTAAATTTTCAGCATCCCCAATTTTAATTTGTTTATCTCGACTAAGTCCTTCGTCAGAGCTTTTGTGAAGATATCAACGATTTGATCCTTGGTCTTATAGAATTAGAAGATGATATTTCTTTTCTCAACATGATCCCTCAGAAGGTGATGTCTCACACCAATATGCTTAGTCCTTTTATAGTGGACTGAGTTCTTAGCTATAGTGAGAGCACTCGTGATATCAAGCAAGAGTGGGATAGTATGAGTAACCACTCTAAGAACTTCAAGCTGTTGTTTGATCCACATGAGTTGAGCACACCAACCTGCATCTGCTACATATCTTGCCTCAATTGTTGAAAGAGCAACCAAATCTTTCCTTTTTAGTTCCATAGGAAGTGAGAGATGAGAGCAGAAGATAAGCTCTTCCTGAGGTACTCTTTCGATCAACTTGACACCCAGCATAATCAATATCTCCATATTCCTCCAAATCAAAAGGTCTCCTGATGGACAAAATAGAACCAGGTCCCTTGTCTTCTTCAAATGTCTCAAGATTCTCTTAGCAGCCTTCAAATGTGATCGCTTTCGAAAAGTATGGAATCTCTGAACTAGGTCCATCAGCATCCTACTTCAAGTTAGTGCCCATGGGGGTATCGATTGTCTTGACATCCATAATATGAAACTTCTTCAGTAGTTTCTCTATGCTGGAACCAGGTCCCTATCTTTGTTCAGACATCAATTGCCTTGATCACGCTGTGTTATCTTCTTCCCTTCAGCTAAGTCACTAGGAGTATATACATGTTCTTGACAAACTGTTCCTTGCTTAGGGCTTTGGTGAAAATGTCAGCCACTTGATCTTCCATTTTGCAAAACTTCATGATGACATTACCCCTTTTTAACATTCTCTTGACTTTAAGTATGTTAAGCCTTTTGAGCAGTTCATTGATGTACTTTTCTTGACAACCGAGGGTACCTTTAGAGTTTTGCTTGATCTATAGCTCTAAGAAGAAATCTCCAATCGTGCTTATTTAGACCTCACTACCAATGAATGAGGAAGACCCTTCACACAACAACTCAAAAGGTTGCTCCAAAGATGACGCCATCGATATATATTTGAATGATCAGCAATTCCTTTCCTTGTGATTTCAAAAATTGGATTTTGTCAATTTTACCTCTTTTGAAGCCACTTTTGAAGAGGAACTTGGACAACCTATCAGTTTGTTGGGGAAATAAGTGTCATGCTTTGCTTCTTTCAAACTGATGCCACTTTGAATTCATTACCAGTTGTTGACCTTGATCAACTTCTTTCTTCTCACCTTCAGAATCTACATTATCAGTTTGAACTGCTTCATCTTTGTTCAGCATTGTCTACCGAACCAGGTCCCTCATCAGGTTCCTCATCTGCATCAGCTTCTTTGAGATTGCTGGATTCGTGAAGATGATATTCTTCAGCAAGCTCACTATTTAGACCATCTCTGAATCTGAAGTAACTCTACTATCTTAGAATCTTCTTTGTTTTGCAACTTCTCAATTCTTCCAGGCTCATCAAAAATCACATGAACACTTTCTTCAATGAACAATTTTTGTTTTTATACACCCGATAAGCCTTGTTGGAGGAAGAATATCCCGCAAATACTATTTCATCATTGTTGGGATCAAACTTGCCAACATCATCCCTCCCATTTTTCAGAACCAAACATTTACAACCAAAAACTTTTAGACCACTCAATTCAGGCTTTCTATTGTTGAGCAGTTCATAAGGAGTTTTGTTGAGGATTGACATGATCAGACACAAGTCGGTCACATAAAAGCATAGTCCAAGTGAACCTTGAGAAGTTATCCATGATTATAAGAATATGCTTCCTTTCTTCTTTGCACTAAATCTTCACTAGACCATAGAGACCTATATGGAGCAGCTCAAGAGGTCTGATGAGCTGGTTTGCTTCCCTTTAGCACGAACATCACAAACTTTGTCATCTGCAAATTTTATCTTTGGCAGACTACGTACTTGGTCCCTTGACACAAGTTTGTGCAGTAGAGAAGCCCTCACTTGGCCAAGTCTCATGAGTCATTGATCAATATTCTCACCTTGATCACTTCATTTCGTTCATCACAAATCTGTGTAACACTTGAAAGATTGTACTTCAACCATTGACATAGTACACATCATCAATGATATGTTCCATAGACTTCCCAAACATTCCTACACTAATAATATGCCTTTTCTTGCCATCGTCAAATGAGACACCTCCACCTTGAAGTGCCTTGAGAGAGAGGAAGTTTTTAGTTTTCACAGTCACATGCTTTTAGCATCCGCTATCCATGAACCAACATTGATTGTTGCTACTTCCTCTCACCTGTATACCAAATCATTTGTTAGCCTTGAGAACTCATTTGAGCCGGAGTTCCCAGTAAGTGGATAACGAAGTGATAAGAAAATATTTTATCCAATGAGGCAGGCTGGTTTTCTTCAACTTAGGACCATACGGAAGACCAAGTCCCTTCTTCTGTATGACTTTCTCTTTGACATAGTGTGAGGAATTTTCTTGAGACCTCTTCTAAGTTGGATAATCCTTTCAGATGACCATCGCGACCACAATGAAAACACAACAGATTGTCAAACACAGACACATACTTGCTATGAGGATTGTAGGGAGGACTTATGTTCAATTTTCCTAAACCCTTCCCATTATTTTGACCCTGGCTAGTAATGTTGGAAAGCAATTTTGAGAAGTTAGTCCATATCAGATATTTTTTCAGTTCTTCTCTGAGGCCGACTATGTCCCTCTCCATCTGATCATTTCTCTCCAAGGCCAATGCAAGTCTGGTCTCAACAATATTCAAGCTAGTTTCTAGCTCAATTTGCAAGTTGCTAGCCTCTCCCTTTCCTCTGCCACCTTTTTCACTCAGCGTTTTTAGTTTTTCTTTGAGTTCTAGATTTTCAGTCCCCAGAACTGTCAATTGTTCCTCCACAATAGACATGTGGTCAACCAAGGCTAACTTCTCCTCATGAAAAATATCTAGAGTGTTGTTCATTGAGTCCTTTTCAGTTGTTAACTCAGTAATAGAGTCAATCAGCACAACATCCAGATTTCTCAACTTTCTAACAGAGTAAAAATTCAAGTTTTGTTTAAAGTCAGAAAGGGTTACCTCTTCCTCAGCTTTTTCATCATCAGATTTTTCCATGAAGGAAAATATGGCATCAAACCCATATTCATCGTCTTTAACAACGAGCATTGATGCATCTTCATAATGTTCTGACTCCCCTGATTCACTTGAGGAATCAGCCAAGGCAGCAAGTGCTTTCTTCACGACATAGTCAGCTGAAGCTTTTCTCCCTTTATTATCAGGGATCGAGTCCCTTCTCTTGTCTTTATCTCCTCCAGGCCTTCGATAATCTTTGTGTTCTGCCTTGTGCAAGGGGCAGTCTCTAATAAAGTGTCCTGCCTTTCCACATCTGTGACACAAGTCACTTGTATTTGCAGCCCTGTTGGAGTTCCCTTCTTTTTGAAAACCTCCATGATTCCTCACTATTTTCTGAAATCTCCTAGTGAGGTAGGCCATGCCTCCTCTTCATCAGAGGTTTCACCTGATGTCACTTTAAGAGCTAGAGACTTGTCTTTCTTCACCTCCTTCTTTGACGCTTCTTGATTTCTGTTCATTTCATACGTTTGAAGGTTTCCAATCAGGGCATCCATCGTTAGCACCTTCAAGTCCTTGGCTTCAGTAAAAGCATCAACCTTGCTTGCCCAAGAATTCTAAGAATCATTCTGACTTGTTTATGATTGACCTTCCTCTAGGTTTAGTGGAGCAGCTATTCTTCCACATAATTCTCTCTAGGTGTTAACCAGTTACAGAGCACTTGCTCTGATATCAATTGTTGAGATGTATGCGTCCACTATCAGTCAATAGACCAGGTCCCTTGACTCAGTATGAATAGTTATGAAGGCGTAAACAATAAAAAAAAGTAACACAAGCAGTTTACGTGGAAATCCCCTTGCTCAAGGGCGGTGAAAACCACGACCTGTCCTCACAAGCTTTTAATCCAACTCCATTTCACTCAAATGGAGCAACAGTTCAGATTATAACAGTTGCAACCTAGGAATTTACCTTTAAATTTCTTTCTCCTCTATGTAGTAACTCTACTACAAAGAAAGAAACTAAGCAGATACAACACTGCCCAGTATGCTACCTAACTCTAGATAACTTAGACTTCAACTAAGCAAATACAACACATCCCACTAAACCACCTAACTCTAGATGATTTAGAATTTGACTAAGCAGATACAACACTGCCCACTAAATCAGCTAACATCAACTGACTTAGACTTTTAGACGAACCGAACAACAATCTAATTCCTTTATAGATTAGGAATAGATTTACAATGTAAGCACGGAAGATATAATCCTAAGACAACTAGGCAGCATGCAACTCTATCAGGTCCTTGTTGCTCTTTAGGATAATACTTCTTGATAGGAGTGGTTTTTGCTTGTGTTTTGACAACTGTCTTTTCATCCTTTTCTCGTGCGTAGACCTTGCGGGACCAGGTCCCTTGTTGCGTTCTTTGATGCTTGAGTTCTTGAAAAAGACTTGCTAGCTCTCTCTCTTCTTGAATGAATAATGTTGTTTGTTTATTGTTGTATATATCAGTTACCAATAAGGGTTTTGACCACTTAAACAAACAACTTCGTCCGCCTTCCTATTGGTGAAGTACGTTGCACATCTCACCAACTAACCTGACAAGACAGTTGTAAAGATAGCTTTACAGTTGTGCTCCACTTTGAATCTGGACGGAAGTACTCTGCCAAGGACCGGATCCCTGCATTTGTGAGGATCATCAAAATACTAGAATATAACACTCTAAAATTGTAACGTTATCCATCACTGGAAGAAGCTAGCTTGGGAAAGATGAAGACAGCTTGGAGAAAGAAGGAGGAAAAAAATTAGCGTGAGTAGTTTGGCGTTGAGTTATAAAAAAGGGGCATAAAAGTAATAGGGTATGAACTTGTAAATAGTTTATTTTTTTTGGGGTACAAATTAAGATTTTCCTTATAATATTCTTCTACAATTTACAGGATCTCATACGGATATATCTAACGTATCTGTCATGTTATTCCATCTTCAGGACATGGATCTTTCCCTAAATTTGGAACACAAATTTTTGTTTTTTTTTATAATGACCATCTGACAAATCTGACAATGAGACAATATTAAATTAATCGGCCAACCTTAGATTCAATCATTTGATCAATGAAATTTATATGAACACCTCCTCGATCATCTATGCCACATCATCATCAGGATTTATCACGACGTCATATGTCCACTCTTCATGCAGTCATATAATGCTACCATTTTACGGATATGATATCAATTATGCTAGGGAAAGAATACTTTCAATATTTTGGCGGAAAAATGAACTAAATGTCTTTTTATGTTTAGCAACATATGAATACCTTTATTTTCTAATTTGAAGTCCCTATTGTGAAGGTTCTCCCTTCCTAATTTTTCGGACAAATTCAAAAGTGATCATTGTGTCAAGAGAATCTGATAGTTTCATAACAAATCTTTGAACGTCCTTTGTTTTGAATCTTGGAATTATTGTGATTTTCGTTTTTGAGATTCAAAAAAAAAAATTAAGATCGAATTAAGCACATTTTAGTTATTATTTTTTTGAGATTGAAAAAGTTTACCTTCAAGCACGAATATTCACTATCCCCCCAACTAACATATTTTAATGCAAATCACATCATAGGTTTCGATCAGTAACATTTGGGTCGAGTCTTATAGGTTTTGAGAACTAAGCCTCTTTGATATTTCATTTGGCCAAAACTAAATGGAACGAATTTGTTAGTATTTTGTCCTGATTTTCTTATTATATTTGAGTTTTACTTTTTCCTTAAAGGAAAGTCAAAGCATTACCATAATTGTTTTTATTTTTCCCTTCAAGAAAATATAATTATTTTCCATATTTGGTTATTCTCTCCTTAAGGAAAAAGTTTGGAGATATACAAATTGAAGATCTCTATTCTCGTAGAATAACATAATAATATCTACAATGTATTTGAGGGGATTTTCCCTCTATAATTTTTATGCTTTTAATTAGTTTTTTTTATAAAAATAATAATATGTAGGCCGATTGGTCATATCTTATAATAATATATGTTTCTTTTAGTATAATTTTATGTGCCATGGCCATATATTTTGTAATTGTAAGTTTTTGCATGACGCTCTAATTACTTTCGAATCCAACAAGATCGATGCTGAAGTAATACTCAGATAGCTTTAGAATTTCTTTAATCTCTAAGACCAGTTTAATATTCTCTTTGCTTTGCAATCCCTTGTGTCTCTTATCATTCTGCCTAACAAATCGAGGTCAAAACAAAGAGTATAAAATCCCTTTTCTCCTTCTCCTATTTCTAAATTATTATTCGGGTCAAGGATATGTTCATGCGAAAATGAGGGCCAAATTGATTCATTTTCTCGAGGATCCTTCTTCTCATGCTATTTATGTATTCATATTGTTGATTGGATTTATATTCTCTAAACCTTAATCCCTGAACCCATATCTGGTCTCGGATAGTTGCACTATTGTTGTTTTGGTCCATGATTTTTATGACTTGTTCCTAGGAAACAAACATATTTAACAAACTAGATATATTAGTGAGTTAAACCAATAATCAATTGGAATTTGTTATGAGGTCAAGACACACATATTGATTTAACTCGTTGGTTTGTGTATTAAAAGTTAAATCTATTAATGTATGATCTTAACAAGAAAAGTAACGAAGCAAAAATAAATTTGACTGAAATAGTAGAGATATATAGTGCTTGAGAGCTACGACTTAAAAAAATATAGAAAGTTTGGGCTGCAAGAATATCAATGTATTGTTTTTTTATTGTCTAGAGAATCCAACCCCTTTATAAGAAAATAAGGACTATTATTTATAAGCAACAAAAGTAACACATCAGTCAATAACAAGGCTTCACTCAAGTCCTAAAGTACTATGTCAACCAGAAAATATCATTATAGGTGCCAATTAATATTCCTTTTGCAATTTACATGATATTGTATGAATATATCTGGTGTATCTCTCCTTTTAATATTCTATCTTCGGGACACGGATCCTTCACTAACTTCGAGCTATGAGTTCCTACTTATTTTCGATAACACCATCCGACAAATTCAGTAATGAGGCAAAATCAAGTTAATCAACCAACCTTGATCTGATCACTAGATCAACAATACTTATATTGACACCTCTCTTCGATCCTCATTCCTCTATATGCATACCTAATGCACAAGTGGAGTCAATAGGATAGAATATATGTTATGTAGACCTAGATATTAACATGAGTGGAAGGATGACAAAGTTTAGGGGTGTACATGACAGGGTTGGTTCGGGTTTTTCAAATATCAAATCAAATCATTTGTGTCGGATTTTTAAATCTATAAATCAAACCAAACCAATAAAATTCGGATTTTCAACCACGGGTTTTTTCGATAAAGTATTGATACAAACATATAATTTACTTGTACTTCAAATATTTCTTTAGTCCTATCAAAATACAACTATCTAAGGTGTTTCTTAAGAAAATAACACAAAATATGATATGAGTAATGACACTAAAATATCCAACAAAATAATAATAATAATGAAATCGCGTAAAACAAATATTGCAAATTAACAAGACATAATGAAAATGATCATAATTTAAAAGTACGAAATCATGCTAAAATAAGTTTAATAAGTATTAGTTACATGACTAAATATTAAAGGAAATTAAAATTAGATTATGTATTTGAATTGTCTAAACCAATGTAAAACCAAAGAACAAAT
>JAJOOO010004031.1:0-36497 GCA_029582685.1 Solanum piurae | reverse complement strand
ACATTTTAAATTTCTTTGGGAATACTTAGTCCCCATATACTTTTTGAAGAAAAGAACTTCAACTTTACTCTTTACTGAACTCAAAACTTAAGTCTTAAAACAAAGTTAAAACGTTTGTAAAAGACTTCTTAAAACATGGTTCATGCCGAATTATGGACATGAACTACTCGATGCAAGGTTTTCAATAACCATAGATAGAACTCAAATACTTGGAACTCAAGAACTTCAATAATACTACTCATTTCAAGAATGCTCAACTCAGAGTTCATGCGTAATTATGAGCATGAACTACTCAACTCAATGACTCAAAGATACTTCTCAAAAGGGATTAGGAACTCAACACTTAAAGGCTTAGAAATTGAAGATACCACTTCTATGAAGAATGCTCAACTTACGACGTGCATGCGGAGTTTATGGGCACGAACGGCTCGACTCAAGGGTCAAAATATCAATAAGGAACTCATGTACAACTCTTCTCATTCTCATACTTACTTTCTCAAAACTTAGTTCAAATCAATTGTTGATCTCAAAAGATTCACAATTGAACTAAAAGACTTTCTTAAACTCTACTCTTAACTCTCTCTTGAATTTGAATTATGAATTCAAGAGTTATGGTTCATGATAAGAAAGATCTCATGATGACAAGGTAGACTTATGAATACATTATTCTCACTCTCATACTCACTTTCTCGAATCTTGAAACAAGTTATTAGAAATTGTAGAAAACTCCTCAAAAGGACTTAAAGGACTTTCTTAGAATGTTCGAATGAATTCTCAAAACTTGACTCTCAACTCTACCTTGAATGTGATTTATGAATTCAAGGTTGCGATTTGTGATAGGAAAGGTCTCATGATGTTTAGGAATGATTGTTGATAGCTAAACATGAGAAAAGTCACGAAATCACCGTCTTGGAACAAGTTCGCAACGCGGAGACGGTTTAAATTAATACTCGCGAAATTAAATTTTGAGACAGAGGAGTCCGCGTCCTAACTGCGATGCGGAGAAACTTTTTGCTCACTGGGGGAGCAAGTCCGCGACGCGGACTTGCGTGCCAAATCACACTCGACTTTCTCCTTCTTCGTTTCCTAGCCCCAATTCACCTAAATTCTATTCTTTTTCTCAATCTCCCTTTAGGTTTAGATATCCAACACATGTACACTAGAATCTAACTCTAACCACTCTATAAATCGACACATTAACTTCAAGAATTCCTCAATCTCAGCTCAATTCAAGAACGAAAGCAAATTCATGAATACATAACAAGAACATCAAAGCTTCAACTTTTAGAACGAATTTAAAGCTGAAATTAAGATGATTGGCGTGTGGGTGAACAAACCCAACACTATGGAAGCTTACATACCTGAAAGAATCATCTTCTTGAAGAACTTGAAGGAAAATCTGGAAAGAAGAACCCTAGCCTTCACTTTTCTTAAATTTCTTGAGCATAGAATCTTTGGAGTGAATGAGAGGTTTTAGATTTGTGAAAACTGAATTTCTATTTGTTTAGGGAAATTTAGATGACCTTCTAAGGGTTTTTAGGACTAAAATACCCCTAAAGAAGTAATTAAAGCGAGCTGGGAGTCGGAATTATTTTTCACCAGGCAGTGAGGTCTGTATTGGCTCCGCGACGCGGAGCTGCTGCCAGGTTTGCGCGACATTAGTAAATCAGTCATAACTTCTTACTCAGAACTCGGAATTGAGCAAACTCAGCGGCGTTGGAAAGAGGACTCGAAGGGCTTTAATTTTCTATCTTGTAGCTCACCTAACTCATCCTGTAGTAGGAGTTATGGTCATTTGGAGTTGGCCCAAAACTTAAGAAAAACTAGGAATGACTTGAATGCTTTTCTCTTAAGTTCTTCTTGAAACTTAAGGTGCTACCTCTAGTGACCTTAATACTCAAGAAATTTTAAATTCCTTGCAAAATGCTCACTCACTACGAAGAACGGTTCGGGTCTTAGCTCAAAAAAATTCTGGGGTGTTACACTTTCTTTTTAAGCCTTAAGATTCGTCAAGATCATATCGACATATTATTAGGAGTTAATTATTTTTTAATATAATTCTCCCACATTATACATCAATCACTTCACCTTGAATATGAGTCTTTTTATGTAAGAAATTAAAAGTATGAGTCTTTTTTGTAAAAATAACTTTATGGATCAAATTTTAAATTCTAAAAATCGAAATCCTACCTTTTAGTATGATTTAAGATTTGAAATCAAAACTTCAACTTGAAGTTAAAATTTTGTTCAAACATCATAAACAAACACTAATTTCAAATCAGAATTTTAATTTTGAGCTCCAAATAACATGTTCAAACGCTTACTAAGAATGGTATAACTCTTCTTCTCTTCATTAGAGAGTTGCAAAAGAAAAATAACTCACTACATTTAACTTGAGTAAATTACAAGTCTCACCCATCATTGATGTTCCAACACATAAAAATATATAGATTCCAAAGAGACCAAAGTTTTTCAAACTACAAAACCTAGCATGTAGTATTGTTGTATGGTGAAATTTGACCAAATAAAACTTACCATTTGTCATGTCTCCCCTATAAGGCAAGTGTTACCTTAGAAAGTTATCATTGGTGGGCATATCATATCTTTCACTAACTAGCTTAGACAAATTATTCTTTTTAGTAGTGGAAAAGTATTCTCTTTCTCTTATCTCATAAAAGAAACCTCTAACTTTGGACATAAATTTGAATTTTGAGTGTTGCAAATAGTGAATTCTATGTAGCACATAAAGAGAATGTGTCCTTTCATACTTGAGTATATATGCCTGTCCTTTATAATTTGGGACCTAGCTAGCCATTTACTTACTATTTTGAAGAGAAAAAAAATTAAAGGAAATTTTTGTGGTAATGAGAGTGAGATATGAGTAATTTTTGTTTTTATGCTTTTGGGAAGAATATTTTTTATAGATATACAGCTATTGTATAAGAGTGGAATGTGAGAAAGTCACCTGGAGATTGGAGAGAAATCCGTTCTACCTTCATCGCATATAAATGGCTTTATGTTGTAATCCCATATACTAGAGGTTAGTAATGCATCATGAATTCATGATCACTTAATAATTTTTTTTATTTAAATTCATCTCAAATTAAATTAACAATATGAAGAATGAAAATAAAAACAAACATTAGGTATATTAGAAGTACTCTATATTAATTTCTACTATAGGATAAAAACACACCTAAAAAGTATTAGAAACCAAACAAACTTACAACGCACACCACATACGACTACCAAATATATATGAGATCATTCATTTCTTAAATGTAGATGAACTATCAATAAATGAACGTTTAGACATAAAAATTGTGAAATTTCAAGAGAAGAAAAAATGATATTTAGAAAAATAAAAATAATATTTGAAAGTTAAAGTTATATTTTGACATGAAAACAAATTGGAATTGGTTTTTGAATTTTTCGAGTGATTTGAAGTGAAAATTATAAAAAATAACATTATGAAGTTCATTGAATTTCGTAAGATTACAAAATTTAGCTTCAAATTAATTTTTGAGAAATTATAATAATTCTATGTCCAAATAATTTTTAAAATAATATTCCAAAAAAAGTAAAATATCTATAGACGAACGGACAAATCGTATTGGCATTGGCATATAGACTAAGAAAAGGACATTCGTCCTAACAAGGAGCCCACAACGAATGAAATAATCAAAGGATCGTCATGTCTAAAGTCCTACATCAATTGAAACCCTTTCAATATATGTGGATCCATTATTAATGGCGGCCGATGGTGTAGTTGGTTTATCTGAATTTAATATTTTTGATATGTACTATATAATAATAATAATATATTCACGCAAATTAAAGTGTATATACGATAGTTTACGAGGAAAATTGAAGTGACGACCAAATAATAATATAAAAAACAATGTAGCTAGTGGTGATGATAGCTAACAGTAGTGATCAATAATGGTTGTTGATCATGGTAATTGGTGGTGTCAGATAATAATTGTGGTGGAAGATTGTGATAGTAACTAGTTATGGTGGTTATTATTAGTGATTGATGATTGTAATTGTGGTTGGTGATGATAATTGTAAATAATGATTATAATTAAATATAGTGATAAACGAATGGAATAGTTATAGGCTTATAGCTAATTATGGTGGTTGATGATGGTGCGTGAAGCCATTGTAGCAGTGAAAATGGATGGAGTGGTGAGAAAGAGCATGCCATCTTTGTAAAAACAAAATTACTCTAGTAGATATTTAAATGATATTAAAATTTAATAAATAAATAAATAAATAATTGAATAAAAGATATAAATAATTAAAATTAAGATTTTAGAGGAATACATATTCTTATGGAGGGAAGTTTATTTTTATTTTTTCTTTTTAATCCACCATTTTGGAAAGTTAGAAGTACAAGTTGATAAAATAAAATAAAAATTACAAGTTGATTTCGGTTAGTTTTTCAATCTTTACTTACCATTTATCTAAAGGTATGTTTGAAGGGATTCCAACAATTAAAAGTAGAATTAAAATTCCTAAAAAAATATTCTTTTCCTCTTGGGATTTGGCTTCCCCTAAAGGCAAAATCATAAAATCAAAGTGAAAACCTCATTGGTGGAACAAAAACAAAAAAGTGGAAACAAATACTTTGTGGTTTGATCTAAAGTATAAGGTATACCGTATATTAATAATTTCAGGGACAAAATTTAGCATTATTTTATCATGCGTTTGATTGGAGCTATTACACCGTCTTTGAATTATTTATCACATCATATATATCTTACTGATTGAATAAGTTATCTTATATGCATGATAGAATAACTTATCTTCGGACTTATTTCAAAATAATTAATCCCCTAATAACTTGTTCCCAACATAACAATTTGACTAATTATTAAATTGATATGAACTCTCCCTCGTGACAATTCAACTAGATTCAACTCATGAGAATGGCATGAGCTACCTTTTTAAGGTACTTGTTTGTTTTTGTTTAGTTTCTGACTTCACGTTAACTCTTTTGTTTGGATTCTGTTCCTCACCAAATATAATTGTGCTTCTTTGGTGTTACCTTACTTGATTTGTCACCTCACCAACTAGGTAAATTTTGAGTTAATAATTTAAAAATATATTTAAATTATCATTTTTTATCAATCTAGATTTTCAACGCTTTAAAGAACTGATCAAGATAAATAACAATACCTTTTCTTTATTGTTGGTAGGTCAATCTTCTTTCATCTTCTTCACTTCGATTGAAAATAGAGAACCAAACCTCTTTTTGATTCGTTCATTTATGTAAGTAAAGCATTTCATCTCTCAACCAGTGGCGAATTTAGGTGCAAAAAATAGGGCACCGGAACCCGTGGTCTCTTCGTAAAATTAGATATTTTATGTATATATTTTCTAATATTTGTATAATATTATATTCTGGCACCCATACTCTAAAAAGTCTAGTTGGTCCACATGATTAAATGTTGAGCTTTTGACCTTGAGGACTGAGGAGCAATTCCCACTTAATACATTTTTCTTGGTGCACCCATATTCGAAAAATCTTAAATTCGCCTCTGCTCTCAACTATCCAGTTTTTCCGCTACCTACATTATACTATTTCTATTAAATAAAAATATCAGTACAAAACTAATTGTTTAGGCTTTGAAACTTTAGTATTATATGTATGATTGAAACATTCTTTTATTTGTGATGATTATAACGATCGAACTTTAGTGTTAATGTCATATATAGTTTAATATGATTCAAACAATTCTTGAAAAATAGAAGTACTTGTTTAATTTAAACTATTACAAAATTTCAAAAATTAAACTTGATTAAACCTATCAATTTTATCAAATTAATCTATTATATAATAACATAATATTTTTGAAAAATCCAACATCAAAATTATCGAATCAATTTTTTTAATATCGTACTATAAACGGTCAAACTTTGTGATCAAGTACTTGTTGGTCAAAAGATGGGTTAATGTCTTGATGATTCCCATGTACCTTACTCGCAGCGAATAATAGACAAAAATGTACTAGTAATTCATATGCAAAGTTGGAGTATAAATGTTTTTTTTCTGAACTTATTTAATTATATATTAAAAAAAAAAAACTTGAAAGTAAAATTAAAAATTAAATTTGTAATATTTTAAATTATTGACAATCTTAAAATTATTTCTCTACTTTACTAGCTTAACTTAAATATACATATGAGTGAAATATACCTCTAAATTCTCATATAGTTTAAGGATGTTTTCAACACTTTTCTCAGTTTTTTATTCAAAGTTTCATGCTCCTACAAATGTTTGAGATCATTCATTATGTCATTTGACATATCAGGAATATATCTAAGTTTAATTAATCAAGTTTAACAATATATCTAAGACTATCAATAGTTCAAAATGTGTTTTAAATATTTTTCTCTAACATATGTCATATAAATTAAGACGGAACGATTAAATACGAAAATTAGTGTTGCAGAAGAAGTGATAAAAGTAGAAAGAAAAAGCTAGAAATGGCTGAAACACTGAAAAGAGTAAAGGAAAAAAGTGACGGCAAAATCGGGGGGTTATTTGGAGTACTATTTTTTGCAGTGTGTATTCCCCCGTGAGTTTTTCTTATCTCCCTCTGTGCAATCTTATTCTACAGCAACTAAAAAGTAGATCCAATTTTATTAAAAGTGCGTGGAAAGGTAAAGGTAGATCGAAAAAATATTAGAGGTAAGGTTACTAGATGGGACATGACACAGTTTTAGATTATTCATATTTGAGGATACGACTATTGATAGGAAAGCGTCAAGGTTACGTATTAGTGTAGAATGTTAGTACTGATAGAATAATGTTAGCTTACCTACGAAGGCTTAGGCTAGCTTGTTATTACATGTCGTGATAGTACTAGTCGTACATTTGTAGTTCTTACTTTGAGTGTCCATTTAATTATGTTGTTTATTGATTTCAATTACCATATATACTATTTTTTTTGTTTTTTCATCGTATGTACAAAGCTTTTCTTATTTCACTGCTATATTTTCTCTATCGTTTTCTTCTTCTATTACTTAAGTTTAACGTATTCTCGAGTTGAATGTCTTTCAAACACACTCTTTATCTTCTTTCGATGTCACTTATATATGAAAAAAAATTACAGTGGCAATGTAACTTGCAATAGTTAGTAATTTTGGTTTGATATCATAAAAATGGCATTACCTTTTAATGGTTATTGTTTGGTTGGACACATTAGCTTTATATATTATTACAATATTTTATATTAGTGCATTGCCTATGATCTCTTTTTGATATCATATTATGTATAATAATATTATATGGTAAATCATAGCATAATCAATGTAAAGTTTTTTAATGCATGTATTAAGATATAATTATTGCTCGTCAATATTTTTTTGCACTTTTTTCAATCATATTAAGGATCTTTTTTTATAAATAAGAATGTAATTTATCAAATCTAACCGTACGTATAAAAATATAATCTCATCATATCTAATAGTAACATTATTAATATAGCTATAATTAATACATCATATTAAACGGATAATAATTAGTGTAGGCTTTAATCATGAGTCAGGCCTATGGTTTTGACTGAAGCCATTAACACTAAACTAGGTATAGTAGGCACTCTATAAATATTGCAGAAGATCCATATAGATGCACTAATAGTACGGTTAATCTCGATACAGACGTGCGCATGACGACGATGCAACTACTCTACTAAATGTCTAAAATATGAGAAAATGACGTAAATAGCCCCTTAACTAGAGTGTATTAGTAATGCAAGAATTAGTATTGCATGTATTAGTTATGCATAGATTATTTCTTATGCATTGTTTGGTTTGGTGTATTAAAAATAGTATGTATTGTATAAAAATATTTATTTACAAAAGTATCCTTCACAATTATGGTGGAAAAGATGTGGGGTAATTGAGTCTTTAACCATATTAATGCATGCATTAAATCTTTTGCATTACTAATATCATGGATTTCTAGATATTAGTAATACACTCCTCAATACACAATAAGTTATACATAGCATGAAAAAATGCACCAAACAAGAGATTATTAATACATATAATTAATGCATGCATTATTTTTGCTAATACACTCTACCAAACGACCCCTAAGAGTAGATCTAAAATGATCCCTTAGTTATACACTTAACGGATATAGTCTTTTAACTATTTAAAAAATTATCAGTTTTAGTCCTTTAACTATACACTTATCGGTTTTAATCTCTTAACTATAAAGTTACCGATTTTAGTCTTCTAAGTATTCAAAAATTTAACAGGTTTGGTCTTTGTCCATTTCTTTAATACAAATAGCTTAGGTTTATATTAATGAAAATATTTGTGAAATAAAATCTTTAACCCATTTTTAAAGTTGTTTCTCTATCCCCGCCCTTTTTTCTTCAAACTACCCTTATGAAAAGAATAATAACGTCAAAGATTCAAAATAAAATTAATGAGGAAAGAAGATATATGTTTTAATTTTACTCAATGGAGAATAAAATTAGGCATATAATTGTTACTAATGACTTGAAGCCGCACTTGAATATTCTAATTAGTACGGATTTTTATTTAATTTACTCAAATTCTTTATGTAAAATAAAATGAATAGAGTAATAAAATTGATCTATTTAAAAAAAATTAAAAAGTGCAAATCTACCATTTTATAAATTTCAATTTCTGAAAAATTTAAAAAAATTCGTTCAATGAAGTCATTGAGTACAAACTTTGGATTTAACGGGGAATAATTTTTTCCTTTTTATAATAAAGTTTAGCATATTCAAGTCATTAGTAGCAATAAATAGTATTCATTTTATCATCTATTGAATAAAAGTATAACTTATATTTTTTTTCTCGTGAATTTTATTTTAAATCGTTAAGGTTAAGGTTCTTTACATAAGGTTAATTTGAAGAAAAAGTAGTGGAGAGAGAGAAACAACAGAAAAAATTGCTATAGGATTTATTTTTCAAGACATGAATTCCGTTAATATAAACCTAAGCTATTTATATTAAAAAATGGACAAAGATCAAACCTGATAAATTATTGAATACTTAAAGGACTAAAATCGATAACTTTATAGTTAAGGGACTAAAACTGATATGTGTATAGTTAAGGGACCAAAGCTGATAAGTTTTTGAATAATTAAAGGACTATATCCGTTAAGTGTATAGTTAAGGAACCAATTTAGACCTACTCCTATAGTTAAGAGACTATTTATGTCATTTTCTCTCTAAAATATCATGGGAAAAAGGATAAATATACCCTTGAACTATCGTAAATGGTATGCAGATACCCTTCGTCATACTTTTGGGACATCTGTCTCCTGTCATCCAAAAACTAGAGCATATATGTCCTTCACTTTAACGGAAGACTAAATAGGGACACGTGACGTAATCTTATCCATTGATCTGATATTTAAGGGTTGGTAGATAAGATTATGACACGTGTATGTCTGTCAGTATAAAGGGTATATATGCTCTAGTTTTTGGACGACAGAGGCATCAATGTCCCATAAGTATGACGGAGGATATTTGCATATCATTTACGATAGTTCGGGTGTATATTTGTCCTTTTCCCCAAATATCAAATAAATCTATTGAAAGTCTCAAATAAGTTATGACAACGTGGAAATTTGGTCTCATTATATAGACTTGGAAAACCTCTCCTCATGAGCTAAAAATTAGGCTCAAATGTCATATTTTTACATGGTATCAGAGTCAAACTCATCTCAAATTGTTGCTCACCGATGTTGAGCCTTTATTTAAAAATGTTCACGCTCCAGTTAAGGTTTGGACATGCGGGGGATTGTTAAGAAGTCTCACATTGGTAGAGGGATGAGAATTTGGTCTTCTAATATGAACTTGGAGAAACCTCCCCATATGAGCTAGCTTTTAGGGTTGAGTTAAGCTCAAGTGTCATATCTTAACAAGTCGTACTTTTAGCTAATTTTGTGCTTTTTTTGATTGGAAAGGAAGTGTTTAAACGTTTATTTTGTCTTTCTTAAATACTTTCAAAATATAGAAGAGTTTAAATGTTAAAATTACTTAAAATAAATCAATTCAAATAGTTTACTAAGAAAATATGAAGTTTAAATTTTATAATCTTAAATTAAAAATACATGTATATAATTTATTTGTCTTGTTTTAACTTGATACAAAAAAATTATTTTTTATTTTTTGAATTTGATGACCTTAAATTAAAAATATGTAGAGATAAAAATATTTTTTTAATCTTATAATTTTTAAGCATATAATATGAAAAATATATTAAAATGTGCATTTATCTTATGATCTATGTCAGCTAAAAATGTTAAAATCAACAAGCTGCCAAATTAGAAAAATAGACTAAAAAGAAAAATATGATGTACAAACAAGTGGAGTATTATTATCCCAAATAAAAAACGTTCTTCATCTCAATTTTATGCGACACATTTTCTAAAATTATTTTTATTTTTGATGAAATAAAGCTACATAAATACTTAAAATTTGTTTTTGTCATAAATTAAAAAAATAACTTTTTCTTTTAAATTATACCTAATTAAATGATGCCACGTTAATTGAAACAAAAAAGTTTATTATTATCTAAATATATGGTGTCAGATCATATGAGTGAGTAATTAAATAGGGCCAGAAGACAGCTTAATATTAAATAGTACAACAGAAACCACGTGCTACTATTTCAACTTCCCTTTTAACTACTCATTATTGCTTAAATTTTCCTACTATATTGTTTTTCTTTTTCATATTTAATTTACTATCATAGATGTTGCTCCTAATTGTACACGTAAATGTATGTGATTGTGCAAATAAGATAATAGCTCTTAAAAGAATTAAATTATCGAATTCAAATAACTTGTCAATTAACTATTTTTATTAATTATATTGATCTAATTATTTATTTAAGAGTGTCAAAAGAAAAGAACGCAGGAATAAACTAATAAGATTACTTACAATAGTTGGAAAATTTCAGGGCTACATCATGTATTGAATCTCGTGTATCATATTATCGGCTTAGAACTAATTTTAGTTGTTAAGTTACTGGTTTATAGGTTGTATGAGTCGGGCTACACACCTCTCGTCGCCTACTTCAGTTAGCTATCTAACTACATTGTTGAGCGGGGATAAATAGACTAATTGGTGAGCATTTATATTTCATCCTATTTCGTAACCAAATAGGTTGTTCATCCGGACGTCACTCCTGAACACTAATCACCTCAATTAAATGGGTCGACCGAGCTCTCTATATTCTCTGGTCTATCTAACCCCTCATCTCTCGATTTTAGGATTAGACAATAGATTTATCTTATGGTGCGCAAACATAAAATACTAAAACAAGAATATAGAAGTAACTTATAATGACAATCAAAAATTAATTCATAAAGCATTTAAATAATCAACAATCGATTCGTAACTACAACCCCAGAACAAGAGCGTTTAGCCACTAATCTTTAAGAAAAGAAAAAAAGAAAAGAATCCTAAAAACATTGACAACTTTCTACTTGATGGCCTATGATTGATCTCTCTCTATAATTGATGTCCTCTAATAATTATTTTTATGGAATATTTATAGATATAAAAAACCCTAAATAAAATAATTGAATCCAAAATAAATTGAAAAACCAAAACCAAAAAGGAATTGAATTTGTAAGTTGTAAGCATGAACAGTAACCACCTTGCGCTTTAACTTCCGTCGCCTTCAATAGTTGGAGATGCCTTCACATGATGCCACGTGGCACGGCAAATATCAATTGGCGTTCTTTGGCTATCTGCACAATTTGTATAAATATGAATATAATATTCAATTTAATCTATTAAACTGTCAGCTTGATTTCCTTTTATAATTTTTTATCTTTAATTCGTTTTAGCTCTAAACTTTTTTAACTTTACACCAATTTACTCCTACAAATAAAATACACTATTTAGCACAATCCATAAAATTCATGCTCAAAAAAGATAAATATAAATTATAACTGTGAGACAAATAATGATAAAAATATATATTTTTGGCCTCACATCAATAGATAATCACATTACATTCATTCAATTGATTTAAACTAAAATCAAATCAAATAAGAATCTTTGGTGTCATTTTATCAAATTGATTCGTTTTGATATTCATTTTTCACTAAATCTTTCACGCAAATTCTAAACTCTAAATCTAAAAAATGATGAATTTTAGATATTTATAATATTTATTACTCATAAACTTGGTGATATGGTTTACTTCTTAAATAGTGATATGACAAATCAAACATGAACACACTCAAAACATATACTATTTGTAAATGTTTCTAAAGCCTATAGCAGTCTTGAATTCAATAACAATTAATTGATACAAGATAAAAAGTTTTAACACTCTTTGTTTAATATATATATAAATTATTTCTATTGTATATGAATACCCTTGCCCCTTTCTAAATTTGTCCATGAATAGATATATAATTTTCTCTAATACATCCTATCAAATGACCGTCAATAATCTTACGAACCATACGAAATTATTATTTTACATGCCAAGTTACCTATTTAGTACCATGAATCTTTCTTACCCCCTTCTTTAATCGTCAAGCAAATGCATGAATTCAAAGTACAAAAGTCACATAATATGTTCTATTTCTTTTGACTTTAAGAGAAAAAAGACATATTGATTAATAGAAATATCAATGGCATGGTAATCGACATCATTCGTTCTGACATTATTACATGAGAATGGGACCTCTTAGAAGGGGGCGGATTCCGGACCCGAGATGTTCACCTAAATTCCATCGACAAAAAATTATACTACATATATAAGATAATTATTTTTAATGTTTATTCCAACACAAGAGTAATAGCTTGCTTCATAATTCATTTCGTCGTTCTAAGTTTAAATATCAAGTGTTATATTTTTATTTTTCGAACCTCCTAGATTCGTTATTGCCTCTTCGGGCAATAAAATATTGATCATAAGTCAAGGCAACACTTTAAAATTGTGATTGGGACAGGTCCATGGATCCATAAGAAGCCCAAATGAGTGTAATTTGTTTTTACAAGCTGGATTGTGGCCCACAAGAAGACTAATTGTAGGCCCAAATTTGTGTTTTTCTTACTCAGCATCTATCTTGTCCTATTCCTAGGTTTGTTAAATTTTTTGAATTTTCCACTACCTAACCTAACAATTGACCATCTTCAATGAACATTTACTATAAAGTTTTTTGTCATGCTATTGATAGATTAGTGTACTATTCTATGACTTTGATAGATACAAGGTGTGGGGAGGAGATGAGCGGAAATCAAATCTCTGATAATATTTGTCTAATTTAAATTTTTATTAGATTTTTTTATTATAGATTCTGTTTCACAGAGTGTTTCAAATTAATTTATTGAAATTAAAAAAACAACAAAGAAAAGAAATATTACACTAGAGATTTATACGAGGAAAACCATCTAAGCTTGTTGTTGTCTATTTGGCATAATCCTACTTTTAGGTATGTTCAGACATATTTTCGTTACACTTTAGATATTTCAACATGAAGTTCAGATGAATAAGTTTTTGTTCAGAAATAACTTGTTCTTGAAATTTCAACATATGATTTATCATTCAAATTTAAAACATGTGTTTTATGTTACCTATATCGTAATTAACAAACTTCAATAATCAATTTGTCAAAGTAAGAACAACTCAACTTACCACAATGATAGTCACTTGATTTAGGCTTACTCTTCATATTCAAAATTCAAGCTTCACTTTTTAAAAACATCATACTTCAATTGATAATTCAAGACTTACCTACATTTGCATACTAATTTTTTTTTTAAAAAGTAAGGTACAAGTTAAATGGGGGCGACTAATTAGAATATTCGATGAAATTTTACCTAGAAATATGTCGATATCGTTTTCAAAGTTGTATATAGATATTAATATCCCAAGATCTGAGTCCTTTTACTTGGGCCATTCTATTGAGAAACTAGCCCATAATAAGGTGAGGGTCTATTAGAAAAACAATTGGATAAATTACATAAATATATAACCTAAAATACCATAATCTCTGAAATATTTTACCATTTTAAAAAAATTACAAAAATCCCCCCTCGAATACATCCTTATCCTCTCTTGGATACATCCCTATCCCCTCTAGGATACATCTCTATCCTCTCTAGGATACATCTCTCTCATTAAGTAATGTATTCAAGATTTTTGTAATTGGAGAAACTTTCGAAATAGGATGAAATTGGCCCGAAATGTATGGGATTTCTGTAAGTTATAAAAAAGGGCAAATTATAGAAATCACATACTTTCAAGGAAAAATTACAATCTATCCCTTAAAAGTTTATAATTACAGAAATCCCTCAAAACGGATACAATAATATAAGCGCTAATACATTAATCTGATGTGCGAGATACATTAATCGTTAAGTAAGATACATTACATTTTATACATGATACATGTACATTTTATGCATGATACACTATCTGATGCGAGAGATACACTAATCTGATGTGCGTTTTATACATGATACATTTTATGCGTGATACATTATCTGATGTGCTTGATACTCTAATCTGGTGCGCGAAAATGAGGGATTTTGGAGATTTGTAAAACTTATAGGGGATAATGATAATAAGTAAACTAAAAGGTGGTATTTCTGCCATTTTTCCTATAAAAAATAATTCAGCCCATTTTGTGTGGGCCTTAGCCAGAGTGACTGTCAAATCTCAGCCTACCAACGAGGAGTGTTTTTGCTCCTAACATAACAAAATATGAGTAGAACTACATGTATTAGGAACAAAAATATATATCAAATATGATTACAGAGTAAATTTGCTTTTCTTAGCTTGATGACTATACTAATTCAATAATTTACTAGAGATCATTGATCAATCTTCTAAGCCATCGCTTCGCGATCATCGCCATCGTAGCAATTAGCCACATCTGCTGTTCTTCTACTGTGCACATTCTTGTAAGAATAGCTCCTTGCAACAATAACATAGATGAACAAGTTGACTGCTGTTATTGTAGCTAACAAGTAGTAGAAATAATCCAATCTGCTGCTATTTAGATCCTTTCCGAACCAACTCTTACCGCCTTTTTCTGTTACATGATCCACAATTGTGATCAATAAACTGCTTAAGAAATTTGCAGCACCGATGACGCTTAGGTAAAATGCAATGCCTAAACTTCTCATTGTATCAGGTACTTGATCATAGAAGTACTCTTGTAATCCTACTAACGCGAATCCATCTCCAATACCAACGATAAGAAATTGAGGGGCTAGCCAGAACACACTCATTGACATTGAACCCTTAAGTTGATTTTCTTGAACAATGTTTAGTCTTTTTCTTTCAACTAATGCTGCAACAATCATAGATGCAACTGAGAGTATCATTCCAATACCGATCCTTTGAAGAATGCTAATGCCTCTCTCATTTCCTGTTGCTCGTCTTAAGACTGGTACGAGGATTTTATCGTAGACAATGACAGTTGCTATCATGCCTATAGCTCCAAGGGCATACATTGAAGCCGGTGGGATCTGAAAATCATGAGTGATCTTCCTGTTAAGTGTCGCGCCTTGTTTGATGAAAAATGTTGAAGATTGTGCTATGCAAATGCCAAATGGTAAAGTGGTTAGCCAAATGGGGATCATGTTGATAAGTAACTTCAATTCTTCCACCTTTGTCACAGTTGCAAGTTTCCATGGATTCTGTTTCTCGTCTATTGCCTCATCAAAGATTGCAGCTTTATCAAGAAACCTACAAGTAATGTTTTCATTAGGACAACAATAACATAACCAGTGAAATCCCACAAGTGGGATCCGAGAGGTTAACACAAACCTTACCCTTACCTTGTAGAGGTAGAGAGACTGTATCCTAACGACCCTTCGACTCAAGTGCATCAAATAAACATAGCAACTAATAAGGAAAGCAGTGCAGGACATTCAGAAAGTCGAAATCTTACTTAAGCCCATTGGTTTGACATAGCCTCCTTCTATTAGTTTCTGACTTTTGAGTTTCATGTAGATAAGCAGGACTAGAAGGATATGCAAGATTTCTTTTCTTGATTGCAGCAACAAGAACTTGTATCATTGTTGTTAAGGGACTTTCAGTAACTTTTCGATAACGATAGAATCGTCTACCAACACAAAAAATGACTAAACTAGCAGCCATAACTAGTGTAAGAATCACATCTGCCACAGCCCAACTAACATGATCTTGTACATAAACAATCAGAGTGACACCAAGTAGTACACCAGCACAAAGTCCAAAACTCCACCAATTGAAAAAAGACATTTTCTTCCTTTTTTCTTGAGGATGATCATCATCAAATTGATCAGCTCCAAAACTCTCTAAAGAAGGCTTGTGTCCACCAGTTCCAATTGAGATTAAGTAGATAGCAAAGAAAAAGACCACCACATGAACCTTTCTAGGTTCTTGACAAAGGTCATTACCACAGGGCTTCAAGCTTGGTACCACACTAGACATTGTCAAAAGAACCAAGCCCTGTTTAACAAAATAACATATAAATGAGATTACTTTATATAGGTAAATGATGATTTGGTTAACTAATTAGTATGAAGAACTTAATGATTCTTGGATAAAAATTTAAAATGTGTTCCTTTTTTTCATTTTATAACTTAGTATTTGACTGAACACGAAATTTCAGAAAGAAAGACCGACATATGATAGATATCAAAAGCACCAAACACTTGTTGTCTATTTGGTGTGAACTAAGTTGCACGGACTCTTCATTTTTGATGCTGCACCAGTGTTGGATTTACTAAAAATACACTACTTTTTTAGAATCTGACACACACCGATTGACTTTTTTGAAGAGTCAGAACAACATAGTATATGAATAACTCAAAATATGATTACTATAAAAACAGTGATAATTACCAGTAGGTAGACAACAGTTGAAGCAAGAACTGTGTAAAATCTGCCTAAATATGCATCAGCAACAAACCCTCCTAGCAGTGGCATCAAAGTAGTAACTCCTGTCCAATAATTAACACTTTTTGCTGCAGTTTTAAGGTCTTGATGAATGACCTTTGTTAGGTATATGATCAAACTTGTGGCTATTCCAAAGTAACTCAACCTCTCACTGAATTCAATTGCTGTTACATACAAAATTAACACAACTCATAAGTTTCTCCAATTACATAAAATAATGCAACTTGTTTACACATGTCCATTTTACCAGATTTATAATCACATAAATATCTATAACTTAATTATTTTTTAGATCATAAGTTTCAAAAGTCTTTATTGCTTTCTCAAATTTCGAGTCAAGTCAAACTAAATCACATAAATTAGGACAGAAAAAGTTATATTTAATCAAGTCAAATCACATGTAATTGTGGTGATAAACTTTGTCATAAAGCTATACTTAGTGGCAATTAGTTTTGCTTTTTCATTGATAATATGTATAAGAACAAAATAGTTGCTTCTTACTTGGGTTTTAGTCCAGTTGGGGATGGAATCTAGGACAATTACAGTGCCCAAAAAGTGATCATACAACTTTTTAGTGGTTCTCATTAATTAGTGACTTTTCTCAAAAGGGTATTATTCTTTTTATGGACAGAGGCATTTTTTTTGGCATCCACATCCGATATCTGTATTGAAGTTCGATTAAATTTGAATTCGCGTTAAGAAATTTCACATTAGGGGTAATTAAAGAGCTCTCTAACAAAGGTGATTTCGTATCCAAGGGGACTCAAACCCGAGACCTTCGATTAAAAATAAATAAAAATATAACACTCCACTACAATCCTTATTGGTAACCTTAATTGGATTTAACTTAATAGAAGTGTCAAATCAGATAAAAGGTAACGATCACAATAATAAGAGAAATTAGTAACCCGATAAATAAGACAAATAATCTTTTATAACGGGTCAAATTCCACTTTTTACCTAAAAAAAATCATTTATACTGTCGATGAATATAAGATAAAATCATATGTTATAACTTAACTACTATTTTCAATACTCATCAACATCAGAGAAACCATTTAGGACTTAAATAATTTGTACAATAAAACAGAATTTGTATACATTTTGTTCATGATCATTGAGATTTAAAGCAAAAAATGAAACTTTTATGTTAAAATGACATTTATTAGATGAATTTTGTCTTACCAATAATCAAGAAAGAGGCTTTCCAGCCACCAGTTGAAGCTCTAAGAGGAACTCTGCCTTTGTAATCAACAGAAGAATCATACACCCATTTTTGCTCATCAATTTCTGTTGTTTTTTTCATCTTTATCTCATCTATCTCAACATTCATCTTTTCAATTTCTCTTAAGATAATATAAAAGAAGATATATTGTTGTTGGTTAAGTTGGCAGTTTTTATTTCTCCTTATATAGAGAGGAGAAATCCCCTGATGACTTTTGAGATTATAAGAGCCAAAAGAATATAACAAAAAGGACAGTCGAGTGCACAGAACATTTTGTATTAGTAGGGTTTGAGAAAGTCCGTCTTCTAATGATGTGATATAATCAGACACTCGGACTATCATATAATAGTGGTTGATTTCACTGCTCAAACTTGTGATGTATAAGTTATTAAGAGATAACTTTATTATTGCTTCCAGACTCCTCTTATGCGAAAAGAATATAATGTTGAAGTAAAATAAAATTTCTTGTCGATGATTGAGATTAAGCAAATTAAAAGTTTAAGAAAAGGAAACAGTTCATTTCCACTAAATTAAAGTAGTATCATTAGCCTTTAGTATAGGAGGAATAGCATCCATATTGTTGTCAATCAATTAGATTCTCCTTTTAGGAATTCATTTCACAAAAAAATTGTCATGGTAGACATTGTTGAATTTTTTTATATCCGCATTAGAGTCTGATTAATTCGATTTAATGTTGTTTAGAGTCCTATTTGGTGGGGGGGATACTTCTTATCAAAGATTTTTCTATATTCAAGACTCGAAATTAAATTCTCTGTTTAAGGAAGGAGCAGTCGATTCACTGGATCACATTCTTTGATGGAGACATTGTTGAAACTTGATGTAGCCTATAACTATTATGACCAAATTTACTAGAGATAAGTTATTAGTCTACATGTATTTTCACATATTTAATCCCCAATTCAGAGGAACTAAAAAATCAATATTAGTTGAGTTGTAGCAATCCATCTTTCAGTTGGTTGACGTAATTAATTAAGTAATAATGGGAATTAAATGCTTTACTTTGACAAAACAAACTTCAAGATCATTTTCCACATGTTTAATTAGGTGTAGAAATTGTTTATATATAGTAATCGTACAAGGTGAAGATAATTGAAAAAATAATGAAATTACATATAAATTATAGGTATATATATTATTTTATAGAGTTGTATAAAGTGGACCTGCCATGGATATGTTTGACTTGTCATTTTTAAAAAGCATTGCCTCTATATGGACAGTATTCATGTGCAAGTAGATTTACTTATATTGACAAAGAGTACAATTATGGGTTGGCAACTTGAGATATATTGTCAAAGATTTTCATATAATAATTGATATAATTTCATTGAATCATATTTCTTCTTTGTCGTCTAAATGTACATAATTATTGTGTGTTTAATAATCACATCAAGTTTATGTCTCTTTTTTAAAATTTTCCGTTATGGTAGGAGGATGAGAAGATGATGGATAGTGTCGGATTTAGAATTTTTGTTTTAAATTTATGATTTCATAAGAACTTAATAGCATTTGCTTAAATGGTGTATTCTCTCCATTTTAGTTTATGTGGTAATGGTATTTGTTTGATTGGACACAAAATTTAAGAAATAAGGAAAAATCTGTTACGTTTATTAAATTGCTTTTATTAAAGTCACTTTGATGCTTATTTATAGTTGACTTTTCTTCATAATATAATGTTAAGTGAGACGACCCAACAAAGGTAAAATAGAATGATGCTATTAAATAATCGTCAAATAAGGAAATGCGACATTCTTTTTTGAATGAATTAAAAAGAAAAAAGTGAACATAAATTAGAAAAAATGAAAAAAATTCACTAGATATTTAATTATAAACTCAGTTATTATTACATATAATTAATTTGAAGATATTAGAGATCATCAATTTTAAATTCTGAATCCGCCGATAATAATGAATTAACGCTATTAATCAATCTTATACACCAACTAGATCAATACTAACATTTAATTAATCAAGAATAAATAGCCACTTCTTGAATTTGTCTACTTATTACTGGTCGTAGCAGCTACATATAATAGTGTAGTAGCTTAAATCAATAGCTTAGATTTGCTTTTAAAAAGACACCACTAGCTAATTAATTACACTTGTTACCAAAAATAAAAGAGAAGCTAATTAATTACTTCACATTTAAATAAGGTGAACTAAATATCTATTTTGTGACGAAGAAAAATATTTAACGTTTGTTTGTTACTGCTCAAATTTATAGCTTAAGATTTTCTTAAACAATCAGAATCTTGATTAATTATTGTTTTATATGGTGCTAGTATATATTAAAATAAGATATCTGAAGGTCAATGTTTAGTAGTTTAGCTTGCATAAGACAAGAACTCGTGTGGTCTTAATGGAGTAGATTATTACTTTTGAAGGATTGAGGTTTCATAAAAACACTTTACTAATATATTATTATGTGTCATAAAATGATAAAGATTTTCTTAATAAGATTAAAAATTTCTGATTAGAAATCTAAAAATAAAATATTTCTTGATAAGAATATAAATCCTTCATTAGTAAGTTTTTTCCTCCGTAATATCATCAATTAATTGCCTAAGATCCTTCGTAATAGTCTTCAAAATAGGTATTTATATATAATAGTAAAAGAATATCTTAAAATTGCAAATAGCTAAATTGAAGAATAAAAGTGATGAGTTGGAATCCTTTAAGACGAAAACCTCATGTACTCACAAGTACTAATAGATCTGAATTAGATTTTGGATAAAATTTATATACTCCATTACATTGTTACTAGTATATATATATATATATATATATATATGGGATCAAAAAGTATAATTAAAACACAAATGCCATGTATATATTATTTTTATTGCATATTTGGTACTCTCACAAATGACCAAATGGTGTTCTCATCGGATCAAATAATTAACTACCTTACAAATTATGTCGGTAGGTAGGGACGATGGATAATTTTTTAAAATTTACTAGCAACTTTTATTTATAAATTTATTTTATTTTTTGTTTTAAATTAAGTGTCTGAACATAAGATAAAGTGTTCATATTAGATAATTTATGTTCAAATATGGTAAAAAAAATTGTGTGTAATCTCAAATGTTTATTACTTAGATAACTTAACCACTTAAAAGATATCATCTCCTTTAATTATACCCATCATCCTTAATTGAGACATGCTTAGGGTTTTGCGACTTATTTAAGTTAATTCATATAATTTAAAAAGGTGACATATTTTAAATTAATTTATAAGTTCAATGATCATTATTTGAGAACACGTGCAAAAAAATAAACTCAAACTTGAATTGAAAATTATATCTAATAGAATGATATGATCATTTTATAATGTGTTCAAATGTTTAATTGGAACTCATAGTTAGAATGTCTAATTCCCCCATCCTACAAGTATCCATCCTTTCTTTTGCTCTTCTTTGATTTACCTTCACGAATGCGTCAAAGTCCTATTTTAATGAGTTCATTATTCAAAAGATTACCCCGTCCTGCCTGACAAGTTTTTTTATTCTCCGATTAAGAGAAATTACCCTCCCCTTTCTCTTTATTTCAACTTATTTAATTTGATTCAAAATATAACGGTTAAATTAACTAATATTTGGTGTAAATTCAAATATAAAATTAAGAGTGAATACGGTTAATTAAGAGTCAAAGTTGAGGAGTGTGAATTCCCACCACAAAGATGGCTAATACAATCTTCATCCATTGTACAAAAGTCAATAGAATGTGATTCATGAGTGCAAGAATTTGATTCTCTCTTGAGAAGTGATATATCCCTAAATAGTTTACTTATATTATATCGATATCACATCCAAATATGATACGTTTTTATTATATTCCTCCATGTATCTAGCCAATAACGAATTTGTGTGAATTATAAATTAAATTCACTGATTATTTTTAAATATTAATTGTGAAGATTAATTAACTATAAAAATTTCAAACTTTAAATCTTAAATGTGTTCACATCTGATTACCGTCCAAAGAAGACCTTACTAGCTAGCTACAAAATCAATAATTTCTAGTTGTGAATGCATATTCATGATACTCGATGTCAATTAATTCTCCTACATCTCCTTACTGAGCCAACAAACAATTATTTATATTCGATATTTATAAAATACCTTTAACAATTGTAAATTTAAAATACATCACTTAAATATAGTAGTTAATAATAATTAAATGGGCATAATAAAATATTTTGTATTTATTAACTAATTTAATATAAATATTGATCACGCAAATAAATATTATTTGTCATATAAGGACATTCACATCTAGTGGACGGTGAGATTGACAGAGATAAGTTTAAGGTCAAGGTTGATTAATGTTCGTACGATATGTATTTTGCCAAACTAGCTACATTGAAATATATCGTGATTAAATTGTAAAAACAGTTTAAATGAAGAAGACATTTGAAACATAAAAAGAATACTGAAATTGATGTATAATTAAAGGTAATGAAATATTTTATTAGGTTAACTTATCTACGTAATGGATATTTATAGTAGTTGAGTAAGGAATTTCATGAAGGGTGTCCAAAAAATAGGGGGAAAATTATTGCTAGTGAGATTCAAACACATGAACAGTTAGGGCACTTTCAGGGCATCTAAAATCACTGGACTACAACATTTTATTTTATATTATTTAATCACTTCGTATATCATTTAATTTATAGATACAATATTATTTTCTGATAAAATGACGGCTTCACTATTTAGCTTTATACCCTATCTAAAGTGATTATATGCTTCAGCCAACTAACATTTTTGTTAGTTCAAATCCAGCGTCATTCTCATTGTCATTCAATGGAATCTTATCTCATAAACTTCTTGGAACAAATTCTTTGGAAAAAATAAAATTAATAATTAAACAATTAAAATAGTTTTGAAAATCCAAGGATTAGAACTCGTTGAAGTGTGTAACTATCTCATCTAAAAATTGAACACATTGCAATATGATTTCAGAGTAGGCAGAGATTCAGGGATGAAATCTCATTGCCACTCATATTAAAAAAATTCTACATATTTAATCCATGAAAAAACACGTAAGGAGGCGTGTTGAGAGGATTATTTAAGATTCTTTCCCTTAAGGCTTAAACTACCGACGTGAGACTCTTTCACGCTTTAAGACACCATAGAATTCTATGACTACTTAATTCAGAAAGTGATTAAGGTGTGTGGTACCTAAATCATATTATTTTTGTCGATTTTTAATTGTCATAGTTTCTCTTTAGTTAAACTATAAAAACTTTGATTTACATTTTATGATGTATTTTTTCATCATATTGATATGCAAAAAAATTACAATTTAAAGTACATTTTGTATAGTATTTGAATATCTAAATTTTTTTGTTTAAAATATTAAATCAATGTAATCTAATTTAACTTTAAAAATTAGTCAAATTGACTTTCAAAAAGTGTAATATGAAAAATAAAAGCGGACGGAAGAAGTATGTTCGAAAAATCGTATGTTATTTACTAAAAGTAGGCTGACAAGTGGATTTGACTAATGATTATAGTTGTTGAATGCTATTAATTATTTTATTTTAATAATTGAAAAAATTTCGAGTGCGAATGATATACAAGTTCAAAATTAAGTAGATAATGATTCTTTTTTACCTTTCTTTACTTATATATTTTGTATCTGGAATTCGAACTCGTGACATGTTCTTAATTTCAACTTAAAAATGGATCGTATTATATATATATATATATATATATATATATATATATAATTATAAGCAAAGTTCACTTTGTTTACAAGTCATAAGAACATTGTTGTAATTTGTGGTAAGGGCTTTGAAGAACATTGATGCTGTAAAAATTATTCTTTACTGGCAAAGTTTGATTAATTGATTTAATCAGACTTTATCAAACTGACTTCTGATATTTAATATAAAAAACTTTTCGAAAATATTTTTCTGCCAGAAAACTAAATCAAACATGATTGTTAGATTTCATCATAAAAATTAGATGTCAGGACCTGTTGTTGGTGGGAAGTGATTGATATCTCGTGGAAATAGTTGAGGTGCGGAAAAGCTGTTCCAAACACTATGATCATAAAAATAAAATAAAATTAGATGTCAGTATAACTCTATAACTAATCATAGTGGATAGGAATTGTTTTGTAATGTTAAATAAAAATTAAGAAGATACTAAATGCAAGTACTTTACTTATAATTTTTTGTGCCTTTAATCTAGATTTTTATGTATCATTATCACTAGCATTTTAAAAATTAATGGAATCATGATAAACTTTAATTTACTGAAATTAGAAAATGTCTTAAGTTGCTTATCACCTTATAGTGGGAATATATTAGGTTCCCCTTAGTATCTTACTTTGATGAAATCCACTGATATCACTAGATAAGATACCCAATCTTTAATTTTTGGAAAATTTACGATAGTTCGATCAACTAATTTGTTAATATGATCGAAATATATATAACATCTAACAACTAGTTGAAAACTTTATACTTCTAAAGTACACCTCTTTATAACTTTGTTTTAAATAATCACAATTTAGAAGGTTAATGCGGTTGATTTGGTCGATTAACTGTTTGCTTTTAAGGTGCAAATGTTAATGATTAGTGAGACAAAAGGATATAAATAAGATTAATTATTGAGTGGAAATCTTCAAGATCTTATTGTAAAGATGAAGCTTTCGAAAAATAAGATAATATTTTCTCATTTATCTTATGTGATAATTCAATTTGCTTGATCCACTGAAAACACTCTTACACTTGACTAACTCAACTTGAATACACTAGATACTTCTATATGTGTGTCACTTTATTTTTGATTCATCATTGGTGATAGATGAATTAAAAAAGATCATTCAACTTATTCTTTAAATTGAAATTTGTCTTTTAAAGTAACTTAATTAAAATACTTTTAGAACATAGGTATAAAAAGAACATATTTCATTTAATTTAGCTATGACATGCTTACATAATTAGCTATTTCAATTTTCTTTGCTTTTTTATTGTTCTAAGTAAGATTCGACTTCTAGTAATCTTTCTTTGTCATATCAAGAATCAAATCGCAGCCAATCCATATTCATGTCTAGTACATGAGTTGTTTGGTAATTGATTAGAAGCTAAATTATTAGTAATATATTAAATTTTGGATATGTAATATCATATTTGATAGCATTCTTTTTTTATATATATATATGAAATTCAACATACGTAATACGTTGTCTGATTTGCAATTTAGAAACTTATGTAGTTAGTTTGTATAAGTTATGAGGAAATGTACATTGTTATTATACATGATTGAAGATGGAACAAGTTTGATTGGGAACAAGTTATCCTGAACAAGTATAGGTTGACACTGGACAATGAATATCCTGGCTGGGAGTACCTTTTGAGTAGTAAAAGAATATTCATTGTCCAGTGTCAACCTATACTTGAGAAAATGGTTGGAAGAATCAACTCCTGGACTGCAAAGCACCTATCCTATGCTAGAAGGTTATATCTGCTCAAGTGGTAAGCACCCCCACCTCAAACCGAATCACCAAGGGAGGAAAAAGGTGGAAGCTTATAGGGAGGGGTTAAAGAAAAAAAAAACAAAGTGTGATGAACTATCAATAAGATGATACTGAAATAGATAGAAACAACGTACCTGTAGAAAATTTCTTTGGTCAAGAGAGGTGTTGAGATATCAAGAAAGGCTTTGTAAGCAATGCAAGCATCTTGGATGGTTCAGAAGATCATCAAAACAAAGATTATACATTGAAGATTATAATCTTTGTTTTGATGATCTTTGTTCACAGTATGTGGACGCGGAAGAAGTATGCTAAATGCAGTGCTATATTACCAGTCAATAAATCACCAATGAGTTATGCAACTCAGTATTCAGTTGATTTTGAACTAAGCAACCTCGGCGTTGGACAATAAAAATTGAAATAATCATTTCAGTACTCAAACAATCAAATTGAAGAACTTCCTAGTCAACAAACAACATATAAACTTCAAGCAGAGAATAACATGAAGTCATCTGGAAGCAGACTGTTATATATTGCTACTGACTTAGGTCCCAAATCTCACATCTTCATCTCTATTCCACACAGGAAAGCCTGAATGTGGGATACCATTCACTGAATGGAAGGTCCACAACAAGCTCAAATTACTGGAAATAATAGTAGAAGATACGAAAGTAGCAAATTATTATCGTCCCTCCTCACACCCTTGAGGGAGAGGCGAGGATATAATATTCTGCGGGCAATCATAAGCAATTGTAAGATCAAACTCATAATAAGTTGTATATCATTTTGAATCCTAAAAAAGCTTCACATCCCCAGTTCAGACTTCACGTATAGTTCTTAATAGTTTCCGATGTTGATTTAATCAGTAAATAGTTAAAGATGTAAAAATATACACCTATGAACAAGGATGATTTATATATTCTCTCAACCAAACCTGAGCTTGTCTACATCAGAACTCTTAATTGTCTGGTTGAAGCTCATAACTCCCATCGTTTTGCAAACTCAATTCAAACACTGGAGAATCTGAATTATCAAACATGTTTACCAGATTAAACCTTCCATGCTCTCCATCACTATCAACTGGGTTATGACCCTTATTCTTTACTCTAGACATCCCAGCTTCCGCTGAATTAAATTTTTCAGCATGGACAGACAACTTCCTCTGATTTGTGCTCTTCCTGAACTTATTCTGCATGGCCGTGCGATTGTTGCCATCTTTCGACACTTTATTAGAAACTAAACCCTCATTTCCTTCTCTATTGGATCCAATTCTTAGTTTTGTTGAATTTTTCTGCTCATTTCTATTACTCTTCATTCTCACCTTCTTTTCTCTTTGTACCTCTTTCTTTGCTAACTCCGCCTGTATTTGAGCACGAACTAATTTATCACTTCCACTTTGAGAATCTGAACCCAAATTTGAGGACCCATCAGAACCACGATCAGCATTCTCAACGTTTCCATAGGGTTTAGTGCTATGAACAACCCCCTTAGGGAAAAATCTTGCTGAAGGTAATCCATCTTCAGGCTTGAACAATTCTGGCCCATCTTTGTCAGACCACATATCAAACCCTCCAGGCTTTTGAAACCGATCTGCCAAGACTCTCAAATGCTCATCAGCACTCACAGAGAATAAAGTAGGTGCCTTTTCAACCACTTCCCAAGGCCTCTCAAGCTCAGAGACAGCAGCTTTCAGCTCAGCCCGCTTCCTCATCTCATAAATTTGGCGTTCCCGAGCCAATCGGGCCTTGAGGAGCTGCTTAGACTTCTTAGCTTGCATACGCTTCCATTGCCACTTTGAGACACCTCCGGGATACGTTCTTGGACCACCACCCATCCTAATTATTAACTTTCTGTAAGGAACATTGGTTATTGTGGTGGTGGTGGTGGTTAGATTAAGGGAAGAGAACTTGGTGGAGAGGAAGAGTTGGGATTCCCCTGAAATTGTCTTGGACGAAGATACACTCTTATGAGGTGCTGAAACTAAGAATGATGAGCTGAGGAGAGACATTTTCTTCCTGTAAACACAAGATCCAAAACTTCATAACGGAACACAATTTAGAACGTCGAAAATGATACACATTGTATCATTTGTTTAGGATTCTAAACTAATTTCTCCACCTTGACTTGACTTTGTAAAGAGTTACTTTGGCTCAAATGAACTGGAATTCATAGTAAACAACATTTATCTCTTTATCATTAACTTCTTCTCCCAGTAATTACATAAGTAATACGTTTTTCCATCGCCAAGATCAGTTCACCCCACTTAGGATATTATCGTCAATAGGTGAACTACCCTAAGTTGAGTAACTATCTGAGATATTATCGTCAATAGGTGAACTACCCTAAGTTGAGTAATCATCTGACCTATTATCTCCATCTATGCATTAACATCCAACAAGCAACTATAAGTTTCAATCTCAGATTATTTGCATCAGTTATGTAAATTGTACCAATTAACACAAAGCAAAAGGGCTTCTTCTTTTTTTAATCTTAATTTTGTTTTTTCTCATATCTTCATTGTTTTTTTTAAACTAGAACACTAATTAAACAGGAAAAAACAGAGAAACATTCCAGATATAAAAATGTAAACAGATTTTGAGAGAGAAAAATTTGGGAAATTCACAAATTAGCTGTCAAAGGCGCAGAGACAAAAGGGAGGACGAAGCAAATGAAGAAATAGAGAAATTAAGCTGACCTGACCTGGAAGAAGAAGTTATGTGAACCGAATAGAGCTTCAAAGCAGTCGATTCGCCGTTCAACTGAAATTATTCCGGCGTCTTCTGTACACTCATCTATCTCTTTTCATATGGCAATATGTGCATTTTGCGAATATGCAGATTTGTATTAATAAAAACAAATTGAATTAATAGGATCACATCAACAAGGAGCACCAGTGGTCTAGTGGTAGAATAGTACCCTGCCACGGTACAGACCCGGGTTCGATTCCCGGCTGGTGCAACACTTTTTTTCTTCTTCTTTACTTGGGCGCGATATTTTTAGTATTTGGGTCAAGTTACCCAAGGGACCTTACGCGGATGATATTTTTAGTATTTTGGTCAAGTTACATATGGGACCTTACGCGGGAGATATTTTTAGTATTTGGGTCAAGTTACCCATGAGACCTTACGCGGGCGATATTTTTTGTATTTGGTTCAAGTTACCTATGGGACCATACGCGTGCGATATTTTTAGTATTTGGGTCAAGTTACCTATGGGACCTTACGTGATGCAATATTATTAGTATTTGGGTCAAGTTTCACATGCTCCTCGAGTGCTTTAGTATTTGGGTCAAGTTTTACATGCTCCTGGAGCGCTTCCCCCATATGCAGCGTGATATTGTGATATTTTTAATATTTGGGTGAACTTTCACACATTTTGACTAATTTAACGGAATGTCTATCATCTACTACTTGTAAAATATCAAATAACTATATCCATCAAGATTATGACAAATGCAAAGATTCACCTACTTCATAAGTAAATATCTTTAATCATAATAAATATTGAAAATATTTTGAATATCAAATAAACACATAAGTAAAAATAAAAAATAATTGATGATTTAAATATTTTAAAGAGGATCAAAAGTGTCCCTTGGAGAACTAATTAGAGTTTTTTTTTCCTCCTAAATTAGTATACTTTCGATCATGATCTTAAGTTTTAACAATGTCAAGTCTTAACGAAATTCACAAATATATATATGCAATTTTTTCAAGATATTTTTTTCTAATCAACAAAAGTCTTTCTTTTTCGTTCAACTCAACACCTGGTCATCAATAATTTTAATCATAACTTTGTCAGTAAAGAATAATTTTTATTAACGATTACTCATTATTTATCCATAAATGTCAAAGACAGCAAAAAGTAATACAAGTAGTAAACCAATGGTAAATAAAAAAGACAATTTCTTTTATACTATTATAAAGAAAAAATATAAAAGATTTGATACTTTTCTCATAAAGTTTTATGAGTAATTTGAGGATAAACATTATCAGTTATTAACTTATAAAGAAAAAATATAAAAAATTTGAGTAATTTGAGGATAAACATTATCAATTATTAACTTATAATTAAAAAATATTATGAATTTTATTTTAGTTAAAATTTACGATTTCTTATAAAAAGTCAATACTGATAAGATCAAAACTAAAAACACATATATTAGTCGAGATGACCACAATTGACATCGTACACCAACAAATATCTCAAAAATTAAATATATATTTTTTTAGCATTTGGAAAAAAAAGAAGACAAAAAAGAAATGAAAAAAATAAATAAAAAATATTGGGATATTTTTGTATTTGTGCAAAATATTCCTATTTATAGTCAAAGCTTTTCCTTTAAACCCTAGCATCTTCTTCTCCTAAACCCTAAACTTCTTCTTCTCACAGTTCTCTCAATTCGCGGCTGCCATGGTACTTTCTCTCTCTCTAATAATTTTGCTTTCGAAGTTCATACTTTTGCTTAATTTTATTGAAATTTGTCATCTTTTTGCTTGATTTTTCTGTTCTAATATACAATTAATTTTGATTGTTTTGCTTTATGTAATTGTAGGCAACAGAAACTGTGAACCCAAAAGCATACCCACTTGCTGATTCACAGCTTACAACGACTATAATGGATTTGGTTCAACAAGCTGCTAATTATAAGCAGCTTAAAAAGGGTGCTAATGAAGGTTATTGACTTTTTACACTTCTTATTATTATGCTGCCAATCATTTTTGTATCTACTGCTTAATTGAGATTTAGAAAACTGAGTTAGTTTCGTTTCAGCCTCAAAGAAAACTTTTATTTTTTATTTTTGGTGGTGGTAGTGGGGAATAAGAGCTAGAAAGATTGTTACTTGTGTTGTTTTGGAACTTTAGTATTTGGTCTTTTGGTGAATATGTTATATGGGTTAGTTTTGTTTTAGCCCCAAAGAAATGAGAGCTGTAAAGATTGTTACTTGTATTATTTTGAAACTTTATTATATGCTGTTTTGGTGAATAGGTTACTCTTATGTGTAGTGCTTAACTAAAGACAGAGAAAACTGAGTTTGTTTTGTTTAAACCCCAAAAGAAGCTTTTTTTCATTTTTCTTGGGGATAAGAGCCAGAAAGATTGTTACAGTAGTATTTTGAAGGTTTATTATATGGTCTTTTGGTTAATACTAAGTTGCTTTTATGTGTAGTGCTTAACTAAAGATACAGAAAACTGGGTTAGTTTTGTTTCACCCCCAAAGGAACTTTTTTTTTTTTTTTTTCTTCATTTTTCATGGAGATAAGAGTCAGAAAGATTGTGACAGTATTATTTTGAACTGGGTTTGGTTTCATTTCTCCCATCGAAAAGGAATTAGGCATCAAGATTTGATTTTCCTACCCTTTAGTGATAAATCGGTAATGTGTTGCTCCTATTTGTTCTGCTTAACTGAAAGAGAACTGTATCTTTGTTCTGTTTCAGCTACGAAGACACTTAACAGAGGAATTTCAGAATTTGTTGTCATGGCCGCAGATACTGAGCCCCTTGAAATCCTTCTTCACCTTCCACTCCTTGCCGAAGATAAGGTGATTTATTTTTCCTTTTTCTTCAAAAAGTTCTGTTCTTTCACCCTTGTTGGTGTTGTTCCTTTTTTAATTGAGTAATGGACTAAACAGCTCCAAGTAGAGGTAGTGAATATTGAGAATATACATGAGGGACTCTGGCTAGGTCAAGATTAATACATGTCTCTTCTTTTTCTGGTGTAGTTATTTTCATTTTAAAGAGTTGTGTTTGCTACTCTCTTGTGTTATATTGTGTGAGGTTACATTGTTCTGATTTCAGACTATGGAAATTGGAAATCATGTGTATATTTTGCACTTTACCGTCATTTTGAAGAGCTGTATTAAACGAGAGTATTGTAGCTATTTGCTGTTTCATTCTATGATTTGGCATGTAATATTTCTGTTCCTCTTGAAAATACATCTAAAGCAGCAAGACCAAGCCTGACTAAGCATATTCTTTCAATGTCTTGGCATTTTCTATCAATTTTATTGCATGGTGTCAAATGTTGCGAGTCTCCAATAGTGTCAAATCCCGATTAAAGAGGGGAAGTGCTACCTACTAGGATTTTTTTCCTACCTAGGGATCGGAAGCGAGATCTCTAGTTAAGAGTGGAGCATCGTATACATTCTACCACAACCCTGGGTGGTAAATAAAGGAGAAATCTTGTTAGAACTATACAGCTGCTAAGATGCCATTATCAGTACAAGGGCTATACAGACCTCTTTTACTCAAGTTGTTTATTTGTTGCTTTATTCCGTCTTTTATTATTTCCAATTGTTTTCTAGTTGCATATGCATGGTCTTAGTTATAGTTATAACAGAATTTTGTTGTCCTTGAACAACAATGTGAGAATTCATTCATGTCTTTCAACTTTTGGTACACTTTTCCTACGCCAACCTTGCTCTGTTCTGGAACCGTATCATCCTTTGTTTGGTGCTCAATTAGCGTCTACAGCCTACTGTGTTCAAATAATCTTTGATATAACAAGGGAGTTTGGTTTCAAGTAATGAGTTCTAACTTTTTCCTTTCATCAAATTCTTTCAGAATGTGCCCTATGTCTTTGTCCCTTCAAAGCAAGCTCTTGGCCGAGCATGTGGTGTTACCCGCCCCGTCATTGCTTGTTCAGTGACGAGCAATGAGGGAAGCCAGTTGAAATCTCAAATACAGCAACTAAAGGTAACATTCCAAATCTTTTATTCTTCGTCATATCAACAACTGTTTTCCCTTGTGTAAATACTCAAATCTTTGTTTCTCTTCTTATGCAGGATGCCATTGAGAAGCTCCTCATCTAAATGTTGAGCCTTTTGCAGCATGATGGGTCTCAACTTCACTTTTGAGGCTTGGACTGAAGTAGTTGCCGTCCTGTTGGCACCTTTTTTTAATCCTTGTTTCCTTTTTGTTCTTGGATTTTACGATTAATGTTCTAAGAGTACCGATAGAAGCATGAAAATTTAATGTCAGGTTTACGTTATAGTTAAACCTGAGTTTTATTATATCGTGTATCTATGTTTAATGTAATTCTAGTTTTGCTCTTATCATTTGGTTGAATTATATGCTCATTTCGTTGGTGATATGAAGGATCCTCTTTGCTTCCTCTTCTATATAATTTGTCAGCTGGTAGCTTATAACTTATTAGTTCAACCTATTAATCATGAATTAATCATCTAATTCCAATTTTAGGCTCAGTTCATTTCACCAAATTTTGGTATACTTGGTCTTGGTCTCTATGATTTTCTATTCAAAAGGTGAATTATAAGATGCATTATATATGTTTCTTTTGCTCCACATTTCTAGGATCATGTGGTCTTTTGTTTCATTGCTACCTAATTGAAAACATTATTCTGCATTGAATAGGATTTGAAGTTTACGGATTCTGAATTTTGGATCAAAAGCTATTGAATTTTGTCGAATGTGTCAATAGGTGTGCACGTGCAACTAACAAACACATCGTGCTGGTTTTAAAAATTGCAGGATCTCCAGCTGTTCATCACTTTGCCAGCAAATATCTCTGCTTAAAAAATATATGCAATAAGTTTTATATGAAATTATGATGGTATCTTCAGTCTATTCTTTTTAATATACATAAAATGTTTCCCATTTAATGGACATCTTAGTTGGTCAAATCCATAAACAAAGGGTTATTTCCAATTGACTACAAATGTTATAAATTGTTTGTTATTATCACACCTTAGATTTCTTTGATACACTGTTTCAACACTAACAAAACAACAATCAACTTTGTGAAATGTGTTGACAAGGGATGAATCTACTGTTTGGAGTATAAGTTCGACAAAATTTAATAATTTTAGTCTAAATTTATATATTAATTTTAAGAAATTACATTCAATTAATATGTCTTGATTTAGAACTCAGTAACTTAAAAGCGTTAAAATTCTGAATTCATAAATTCCCCATCATATGGGATAGTAGTACATTGATAATGAGACATGAGAAATCATTAATCAATTAGATTAGATTGTCATTTGGTCCGTGCTTGGATATTCGTTTAGTGCTTGCAATGTTTTTCACTAACATGATGTCTATCAATTTATGTTTTTGGTCGAGGAAATGAACAATTTGCAAACATTCTTAGATTCTTGGTTCAATTATTATTGCTACTAATGTTGGATGTTTCCATTCTTAGATTATAAGTTACTCATCTTTTGTAATTTCATATTGGAAATTTGTCGAGAAAAAAAGTTATTAAACCTTTAAAAAATTATTTGTATTTAATGTTTACACTAAATTAATAGATACTCTGTCCATCTTTAATTGTACACTATACTAAACATAGTTGTCTAATAATACTAGTCCAGTTTGAAAAATCGAGAGATAATTTACCCTTTTGTGTCTGTTTTATCCTTGCTATTAAATACTACTCCCTCCGTCCCATTTTATATGATGTACTTTGATTTGACACAAACTTTAAGAAAAATGGAAAGACTTTTAAAACTTGTGGTCCAAAATGAATGATAGAAATTTGTGTGGTTACAAATCATTTCATTAAGGGTAAAAAAGACATTTTATAGGCAAATTGTTACTTAAAATAGAAATGTGTCATTCTTTTTGGGACTGACTAAAAAGGAAAGTATGTCATATAAATTGGGACAGAGGGAGTAGTATTTACTATCTAATACACTTTTCAAAACGTTATATTTAATATATTCAAAGGGTAATATAGTAATATTAACATTATCCCGTTATGTACTATACATTAACTTCTCCCACATAAATGTAGCTAAAGATCTAAACTTTGCCAATAAATTTTGTGATGTGATCTAAATTTACCTTTTATGGATAGTTTATGTCAAATCTATTCTTACCGTTATAAAAGTGATTATGATAAAAATAAATCTGATCTAATTATTAACGAAGGACAAATCTTAATCACTTCAAAAAGGAAGCTAAACTCTTTACCTTGGAACAAGAATCCCTAGGTTAAGGATGTTACAACATAATTGATCATTTATTAATGTTTAATTTAGAAACTTCATCTCAGTTTCTCTCTACATTTTGCTAGATTAACAACTGTCAAAATTATTAATTTTAACTATTAGACAGCTGTTAGGACATCAATTGAAAAAACCAACTAGGGAAGGCCACATCCCCCAACAAAAGATTCAAACTTACTTTTATTGAGGTTTGTACCTTAGCTTCCACTAAACTAATCACACCTTGAGTAATATTTCAAAAGTAAAACCACTTAGGAGTAAGGTCTAATAGTCAATTAAGTAGATGAAAATTTAAGAAGATGATTCAAATTTCAACGGACAAAAAAAGGTGAAGTGATTTTTCTAATTTGTTTAAGTTTTAGCAAACAGAGTTACTCAACATCTATTTTAATAGACCATAACAAATATCAATCAAATAATTGAGGTATTGTCGATAGTTATGCTCTTATATTTCTTTACTGCTCCATACTAAGGTTTTTTTGTTCACCAATTAATTATAGTAACACCTACAAAAACAACCAAGCATCATATCGTAAAAATTGAATAGATTCGATCTACCGTAATTAAGCTTTCTAACATAAAAAAATATTTCAAATTAAATACATCACAAACATTAGAAAGAAACATCATGTTCCCTTTATTAATTAAATCCAGTTGGTATTCCAAATATTCTATAGGTTCCACGTGCATCTTCTTTGATTTCCCCTACTTTGCAGACAATTTCATAACAACAATTAAATTGTACTTTAAAATATATATAATCAAAGACAAATGGAACTTTCCATCCAACCACATGCTAATTATAAGATCTCTATATATAATAAACTCATCAACAAATTGTCCTAATCAACATTACCTCAAAGATCAACAAGCAAAAAAAATCATCAAGATTTCAATAATACACAAATATGGCTAAGTTTATTGTTCTTTTCTTGATCTTAACACAAGCATTTGTGTGTTTAGTCATGGCTAATGAAAATGCAATAAATATTGCAAAATCCCCTTGTTCTAGTCCATCACCTTCAATTAGAAAACTTGGAAAACACAATCAAGAAGAAGTGTTAATTGGTTCTCCACATCAACAAGAGAGTATTGATGAAGTTGATCAAGGTGATCATGATGATGAAATCAAGATTAATGAACATCATCATGATTCAATTGATAAGTCAATTTATGGAGGTGGAGTTATTCTTGGAGGATTAGCAACAACTTTCTTTGTGGCAATATTTTGTTATATTAGAGCTACTAGAAGGAAGAATAATGTGGAGCCTAGTTCCCCTAGTGCCACATTATCAAAAGTATGATGTTTCGAGTTTTCGGTATGAAAAAATTCTTGGTAGCTGGGAGTGTGTCCTTTTGAACGGAGCCTTATGCGGCACGAATCTGACATTGTTGAACTCCAATACGGATATCAGACACCGGGTGGAAACTAAAAAATATGAAAAAATTATTTCAACCCCATTTTGGTAGAAAATTGTAAAGATACCATTAGTCGAATCAGATTTTTGGAATTTTTGTTGTATAAAAAATAAATAAAAATACATATGTCTTACACATAGACTATTTACTTGATGATATCAATTAGTTGAAATTTTTTAGTCATGTTAGTGTGCTATTTTGCGTCCCATAGTTTCTTATAATAATCTTATGATTTTGTCGGAGATTTGTGTGTGTTTTTGGTATTTTTATTTGTATAGTGTTACGTTGATGAGATGTACTTAAATGAAATGATCAACGATAAAAATCATATAATTAATTATGATTCGATCGTTAGAATAAAGAAATAGTTATTACTGTTGTTTATCTCATATTTATTTAAAACCACCAAAACAAAATAGATTCTTTTTAAAAATTAGAAACAAATTTAAGACCATCAG
>JAJOOO010004030.1:0-26575 GCA_029582685.1 Solanum piurae | reverse complement strand
GTTTATTCTTAATGTATTCTTGTGGAATCCCTTAGACAACTCTCTTGGCGTGCTGCAGGTCAGATGTTGATGAAGGGGGTGAAACAGTATTCCCAGCTGCAAAGGGAAATTATAGTGCAGTCCCTTGGTGGAATGAACTATCTGAATGTGGAAAAGGTGGACTCTCTGTAAAACCAAAGATGGGTGATGCATTGCTTTTCTGGAGCATGAAGCCTGATGCAACTCTAGATCCATCAAGTTTGCATGGTGAGTAATCTGCATACAAGCAGATATGGATAATGGGTGCTGAACGTTGAGAACTTGATTATTGCTTACTGACATCCATCTTCTAGCTCACAAAGTTTTAATTGCTATACTGTATTCTGGAGTAATGAGCAATGTTTATTTGATTGGCAACTAAGTAGTATTGTGTATATCTTGTTTTAGGTGGGTGCCCTGTAATTAAAGGTAACAAATGGTCATCTACAAAATGGATGCGCGTCCATGAATACAAGGCTTAACCTACTGCTAGAGGTAAACATATTCGCCTGAGTGGTATTAAATACACAAAAAATATGTGCACCCTCTCCTGTCTTCTTATATGTACATAACTTGTTTCATTTGCTAGTACTTTGCATTTATGTTGATGAATCTTGCTGTAGCTTTTCGGTGGCCTTTTTTTTTTTTTTTTTAAAACTCTTCCAATGCATTTTTCCATTTGGTTTGGTGTTTTAGTATTGATCCTTGAGACCCATAAACTTAGTACTAAGTCCTTGAAATGAACAATTAGTGTATTTTTTTTCCGTATACCATCCTAGAAGTTTGCAGCCATGCATGAGAAAATGTTTATTTGTGGGAAGGGGCATGTCTATACCTTGTGTACCTTTGAGTGCACATGAAGCCTATGTTGAGATTGCAGCATGGTGTATCTTGTGACGGAAAGAAGAAAAGTTACCTAGTAGTTTGGATGACATGATTTGAGTTCAGGGAACGAATTTGATGATGCAGACAGCAGATTAAGAGTAGGATTTTAGGCTCATCATGCTTTTCTACACAACAGAAATCACAGGAATGCAGTGCGAAATATTTCTAGAGTCCTTATGAAACAGAAAGGAAATAAGGACTTTTACAATCTTTAAATTTAGTGCTAGTAATGAGCTCTATACTTTTGTTGATTATATTCTCAAATGTTTGCTTGTTTATGTGTATTATTAATTTGTCTCACTTGTACAAATTGATATGGTTGTGCAGGTCCAGTTTTGAGTTTGAATGCAGTCACTGTTGTGCCATTTGTATCAAAAGCATAGTCTTGAATAGAGCCACCACACATGAAGCTTCAATTTTATTTTGATAGTACTCATTCTCAACATTCTCATCCCTTTCTTTTCTGTAAAGTTGATGCTTACATAGTTGTATTTTTCATCTGTGGGTTTAATTGGAACAATAAAGATGTGAGAAGCTTCATTCGATTTCTGAGGAAGTTACAAGTAAAAGTAGCAAAATATTCAAAATTGATAAATTCACAAAGATGACAATGATACGTAGTGCTTGACCAGAGGGAGTTGTTCGGATGGTAAACACATTTCACCTCAAACTCTAAAAACAGAGAAAGGGAGAATTTCTACACAATAATTGACTAATCAATTAAAATATGTGAGTTCCACTGATCATTATCAGAATCGTGCCTAGAAGGAACCTTTTTGAGATATTAACTTTTTGGTATTTGGTAGTACATTTTACTAGTTGGGAAGAATATTTCAACTTACCTAAAAATCGTACGATAGGATTTAAATTTACAATGTAGAGCCAACGAGGCAGTGTGAAAGAAGGAAGGTTGGTTTTTTTAGTTATTGCTTTCCTGACCTAGCTCTTGCCTCCGGTGATGTTTTACTTTCTTTCTAAACTAGCAAGAATCGTGGGGCATAAAAAATAGTAAGTCGATTGTTGGTTTTTATTCCTCACTCTCGTTCTATTCTTAGGGAAGGATCCATTGAAAAGACTGGAGTAGTATCTTCATTAGCCGGAAGGAATTAGTCTCCACGAACAAGAAAAGGGTTAGTAAACATAGATGAATGTGGCCCACATGGCTAAAGCTCTGCCTGTAGCACATATACATTTGGAACAGCATTTGCAATCCTCTTTTTCTCACTCTTTTAAGGCTTTACTTAGAGAAGGCCCAACACTATCCATAAATACACAGTACACACTACACACTTGACACTGCTACTTTTTTTTCTTTTTTTTTTAACCCTCTCCTTGGAGCTCCCACCTTTTTGCGCTGATCCCTTGATAACTCGAACTTGCAATCTTAGGATAGAAAATGAGGGATGCTTACCATTCGAGCAACTCCCTCTTGTCAATACAGTACCAACACCTTTTTTGAGCCCACTTGTAAATATTTTCTCATCCACCACTCAATCGTCATGTGCCCTATCACATGTTTTGCAAATTTTTTTGTTCAAAAACATTTGGTGTATTGGTCCGATTAATTTAAATTTGTGCATGGAAAAGGGAAAGTGTTCATTGCCACATGACTATTCAATTCTCAAAGCTTGAATGAAGATTATTAGACTTCTAATAGAATGTGTATGCATATTTTATCTCTATCTCGTAAAGTAAAGAGACAATATCCAATAGAACCTCTTTTACCATCAGTTACAAGTTATACAAAAGAAGATGACTTTTATCAGTTCCCTGTACAGTTACTACACTAGAAGGTAGTGACAACATTCTAGATTTGTGTAGGCTTTGCCTCTCTAGTCCAATTGTGGTCGGTCAATTCGATCTGCAAGTTGTAGCAACTACATGAAAATGGCAAGACAATATATATATACCTATAATGAATTTTCATTATAGGTAAATATATAACAAATATATAAATATAAAGAGAAGAGAAGACACTGGAACACAAATCTATCGAAAGATATTGCTGATTAATAATTCAACTACTCCTTTGAAAAAATAGAGCTAGATAATTCTTTTACATTCATTTGAAATTAAACACACAATGTCCCTTCATTTTCCAATTTTGTACACACTTTTTTCTTATATCAAATTGGACGTGCATGAAGTAAAATAAGTAATATCCATCTTTTTTTTTCCACTCCCCATATTGATTTAAACCAGAAATTTAGTCAAGGATATTTATGTATGTATATACCGTATAATTTTCTGATGAAGGATATTATACTGATCACTTAGCTCCATCACTGCTGTTAAAAGTTAGAGTTGCATTCTAATGATTATTATTATACACCACTAGCTAGGTGTAAGTTTTGAAATTCCCCATACTCTTAATTTCATCTTATATATCCACGAGCCTACACCATACGAAAAACACACTAGCAATTAATGCATGATGAAATTTAATGATCATACTATCTCTCATTAAACGAGCAAAAAAATCAGTTCAATAATCATGCTTGCCATACTATACTCCATGAGTACAAATTAATTTACTTCTCATAATGCATCAATAATAATAATTCCAAGTTGTATATATATAGCTCACAAACATATGGATAGGAATTAGGAGCATACATATATTATACAGATTTAATAAATATTGAAGCTGGAAATAACTATTGGAGAGCCTTCAAGAAAATTAAGGAAACTCAATTTTAAGTCGCACAATATTCTATTTCTAGCTTCCCTACCAAATATAGGCAGAGAAAGTAACAATATGATGGTGTCCGTCTCCGTCTCTAGAGATCAAGATAAACAATATTTATATAATCAGATCAACTATATAACATGTTACTCCAAATTATAGTAACAGTGTAAAAAGTTCACTTACACCATCAGTGCATTTATATGATTGATTCATCCCATTTTAGAATTATTTTACACTTTATAAATCTAGAATTAGACCTATGCTTATAATTGGTTTTCTCATTGTCCCTTAATTTCCCCCTATATTTAATAAAAGATTCTATAAATTAAAAATCTAGTCCATCAATAATGCAGCATATGTATATATATATGAAGAACCTAGAGCATACACTAGATCAAGAGCCACTACATCAAAAGTGACATTTAGCGGCAATTATCATTCTTTATAAATGTTTCTAAAGCCTACAGTGATATTGGATCTAACGGCAATTAACTAATGTCGATAAATATTTTAGCACTCTTTATTATTAATGTGTATATAGTTAAAGGATTAAAACCTATTACAAACTTGAATTCTTGCCCTTGCACACTTAAATCAAAAGTCGACACTAACAATGGAGTCCTAAGGGTCTATTTATAATAGTTAGGAACAATAGAATCAAATTCTACTTCAACTAGGAGTCCTTTTTAAATCAACTTTCGCCAAAACTCCGCAATGGACTGGGGCTTCGCGCCCAATTCGCGCCTGGCAGGCTGGCGCGCCGCGCTGCCAGTGCGCCCAAATGTAGCCCCAGTAAAATCCCCCTGGCGCGTCGCGCCTGTCCTGCACCAATGGTGCTGGGCGCCGCGCCTGATCTTTGCTCCTGGCGTCGCTTTTCATCTTTAACTCCTTTTTCTTCCTTGACTCAATCACTTCCCTTAGAAATCATGCAAAATTGCTAATCATGTATGTTAGTATGCAATCATTGCAATCTTAAGCCAAAATATGCTAGTTAGATTAGTGAATGTCCTAAAACTTACGTTAAAGATGGTTAATTTGTAGTAATTAGGCATATAAACATGCCCAAGATCATATATTTATCAAGGTTAAATGTTGTTTTTGTTATAATGCGTTACTTTCCCCCCTTTTTTGGGTTCCAGTATTTTACTATAATATTATAATTACATCAAGAAAAGGGTAAAAGGAGTCTTCATTCTTTGGCAATTTTTCATCACCACAACAAGACACTAGAAAATTGTCATCAATAATCACAGAGGAAGAAATATATTTTTTTGTTTGGGTAAAATAGTTGAAATGTACTTCAATTGGGCGTATTAATTTATACATTACATTTTAAGATCAAGAAATTAATAAATAAAAAAGAATAAGAAAAAGCAGATATTTTGGTGTGTTTTATGCTTATAATATTATGTGACATTATATATATTATTGTTATCAATACCCATTTTATGCCGATGATGACATTTAAAAAGATGACATTGAATGCAATAAATAAAATAAATAAATATATATATACATACATAAAAAATAGATAAAGGAATTAAAAGCTTGAGGGGACAAGGATCATGTCCCTCATCCCTAAATAAATCTAGAATTTTCAGATCAGTTTCTGCGCATGCAGTTATTGTTTCTAAATGATTTATTTATTTCTATTAATTTAATACTATCCTCAAGCAGTCTCAAAGGACAATATTAGAAGAACGTACTACTATTATTATTATTATTAATAATTAATATATGACTCTTAGGTTTAGCAGCCAGTAATTAATTAATTCAAGTTGAGTAATTAATGACATTTTACGTGAAAAGTCTAGAAAAAGTAAGAAAATCAATTTGTTTGTTTATTGGCTTGCTAAGTTGAGCTTCCTTCAAATTACATCACATAATCTTTAGTGAAGTTGAATTATATGTCATAATAGATTCTCCCTGGAATATACGTAATTAGGGTTGCCTATCATTTGTAGTTTCTATAATCGTTTCCTAGTTGTAAATTCATTCAGAAGCGGAGTCAGATTTTTTAATTTGTAAATTCTAAAGCAAAATCTTTCTTGCTTACTATATTGGATGAATTTTTAATAAAAATAAATAATTTGAGTCAAAGTTACTGAATTTTCTATCAAATAAATAGTTATAGCGACATTACCCCTGAACTAACCCACTTGGATGCTCTTGTCAATAGGAATGGCTCATGCAATAGAAAAAAAGAAATGAGGACCAAAAGAGAAGTTTTTTCTTTTTTTAATCCCGAAAAACATGAGTTGGCGTAAGGGAATACATAAGTACTTCAGTTGGTTGGTTGGTTGATTATCTGAATTTTTATCTTATAACTTTCTCCCTTCATGTAATAAAAATATTTTTTTAAAAAAGAGTTGATATAATCAATGTGGCTTTATCTTAGTGATATGATAAAGATTATCAAGTTGCATTCAAGTGATTTAGAATTGAATGCGTGAAGAAATATAATGAAAGTAGATATCTATGATTCTATGCTTGCTTGCTTGGTATAGTGATAAAACCACAAGAAGAAAAAAACGTTTCACATTAATTCTATCGAGGCAACTAATTTTCACCTTTGAACTAGTTGTTCGAATTAATAGATCAATATTTATTTTTTTAACATAATATTAAAGAAGGATTCATATCAATATTTCTGATACGGTAATATGACTTAATTATAATAGATAATTTTTATCTTATAAACTAACTTTTTAAAGTTAAATTAAACATCAATATTCATCATTTTCCCTAACATACCATTTAATTAATTAAGCTCCGTCTTTAATAATTTATGATTTGAATGCATTCGGTGCTTGCTGGCTATTGAAATTCATTTGATTTGCCTTCAAAACATCATCATTTAGGGTCTTTGGGGTGCACCATGATTTGTGGGGATCTATTAGAATATTACTGCTAATTTCATTTCACACGGCATTCTTTTATTGTTAATATGCATATTTCAAAAAAAAAAAAAGATTTACGAGAAAGTTATTCGGATGGTAACCATCTCTCAAGTTACTAAAAGAATCGACAAGAGTGGAAACTCTAGAAAAAAAAGGGCTTTCAAATATTTAAAAATTATGAATTTTTTTATTTTAATTTTATTCTTAATAGATGAATTATAATCACAAATAGCTATGATTTAATTTGTTTGATATCTCAACTTTAAAATTGTTTATTTCTTTAATAAAATTCAATTGCTTGTCAAATATTGTCATATAAAATAAATAAAATTTTAAGAATAAGATCATATTTTTGTCTTCCAACATTAATTTTTTTTATAATATCAAATTAATTAGTTGAGCTGTAATAATAGGGAACTTGTTATGTGTCAACATGTGTTATCTTTGAAAAATTAATAATCTTCATATATCATTGTTTAATTAGCTTAAGTTTGAAATGTTCTAACATAATTAGTTTGGATCCCGTGAAAACGAATTTATGGGAACAGTTTCATACCCACTCCAAGAATAGGATCATCCTTCTATCAATCTTTTTTCCCATCAGGTGTCTGTGACGACTCAAGATAATTAGTGGCTTAAAGCTAAAAATAAATCAGTGGCCTAACTTTTAATTATTTTTTGTATCTGAAATTCAAAGTTATTTCTTTCTTTTTAATAACAATTTTTTATTTTTTTTATGGTCTTAAAGTAAAGATATATATATACAAAAATATTATTTGATCTTGTGGTCTTAAACATATCATGTGGAAGTTAAATTTAAAAATTGATCCAAAAAAAGAACATTCTTTAATGTTTCAATAAAACTAAAAAAAGAAAAATAAATTATAAAATATAGTATTTGGGGGCCCAAATACTCACATTGGGGTCCGACTAAATTCGCGTTGGAAAGTCGCAAGCGCTCCCTGATTAAGGCGACTCCATATCCAAGGGGACTCAAACTTGAGACCTCTTGATTAAGGATGAAGGAGTACTTACCACTCCATCACAACCCTTGTTGGTTATCAATATTTTTCTTCATGGTTAAGACAAACAACTAAGGGTGTGTTCGGTATAAAGATTATTTTTTTCATGAAAAATATATTTTAGAAAAATAAGTGAGTGTCTTATTTATTTTCTTGTGTTCGATATATAAATAAAAATATTATTCTAAATGTATTTGTATATAATATACTTAATAATTAAATAAAGTGGGAGGTGAGGGTGGGGTGTGGTGTGGTGAAGATAAAGTGTGTTAAGAGGGTTTGGGAGAAGTGAGGACACAATCAAAGTGAAATGCCACTTGTGAAACTTGTTTTTTCTTACTTTCATTAGAGAAATCATTTTCTTGTTTTCATAGAGAACTTTTTTTTGTCAATCCAATATGAAAAAAATAGATTTTTTTTATAGTTTATACCTTACCAAACACACTCTAAGGAATTGTTTGATTTGGGTATATAATGGACAATAATCTTATGAGATTAGTTACTCCATCATATTTATATATGAAATGACTTATACCATCATTATAATGCAAATAGTGGGATACATGATCACGAGACTAACTAATCTCTACTCAAACACAAAATAAAATAAACTTATATTTTATTATAGAATTATTATCGTTTATTTATCGTACCAAACGACTCATAAGTGAGGTACGAAACAAACTAGAATCACAGTTGTATTATTTATTATAGAACCATTATTTTTCTAGCATACCACCTACCATAGTAATAAATAACGGAGAATTTCATATAAAATAAGTAAGGTGGTACGTATATTGCATGTTAAACATTTTCAAGGTGATCAATGTGGGTTGTGATGCACTGACGAGAGTGTTTCACCCTTAATTAGAGGTTTTGGGTTTGAGCCCTAGGTATGGAGAAAATCATGTTGGGAGCGGCACCCCCGAATGGGCCCTGCAGTGTGCAATCCGAATTTAATCAGAACTCTAATATGGACTCCAGACACCGAATGGGAAACCAATAAAAAACATTTTCAAGGTGAAAATTTTAGGAATACTTGATCAAACACGAAACTATTAATATAGTGAAAGCGATATATATACATACATTGGTTGTAAGGTAATTTAGTAGTTAGATTAAGATGACGTGCCTAATGCCTTATTTACTGGTTGATAGCTAGGTGGATGTTTGTGAGTTTAGATGAACCCACTAGCTTTATTGTAGACCCTATATTTGTATTAGAAAATTAAATATATATATATATGCATGTATATTAACTTGTGAACCCTTAACAAAATTGATTGGCAGTTCAATGGTAAGGAAGAGACCGTGGAAATGCTTTTCATGCTAGAGTTGTAGCTCCGAACCCCCTCTTTTTTTTTTAATAAAAATTTAGAACCTCAAACTCTTAATCTTGGCTCCGCTATGCTGTTAGTGACCCTTCACATCCTAATATTGATTATTAATTCTTGAATTGTACTATACGTTGTTCCGAAAATTTATGGCTTCATCTAATACTTTTCCCCCACTTCTAGTTAAAAAAACGTAACACGCCTGATTTTTTATTTACTCAAAGGGAGTAATAACTCATTTGTTTTTATTGAAATTAATATATTTAAATTTGAATATATGTATAATTATTAAAATTTTAATCTTAAATAATTAATAACTGATATTTATTTTCATCTTTACCAAAATTCTTGGATGAATATCATCTTAAATTTTAATAGTCAATTTGGCCAAATTTATAAATTTGCTTATTTTGAAATATTTCATCAAAAGTATTTTTCGAAAAAAAAGTAATTATGGAGAATAGTAGTTTATGTTTTGTTTATTAAATATTTTTGTCAATATTATAAAAGTACTTTGTGCGTGGCCAATGTTTAGTATTTTTACTATTTAGGAAGAAACTAAGTACTTTTTTTCTAACTTGAAACAAGCGACTTCTATCGGTAAAAATTAATTATTTTTTCTATATAAGCTTTGCCACACTTTTAACACTTGTAAAATAAGCACTCTTTGGAGAAGAAAAAAGAAGTACTTCTGATTTTTCTGATCGAACAGATCGTAAACTTTGCTATATATCTTAAATAACATCCATTCAAACATATGTTAAGTGATTGTAAAATAAATAAAATATCAATATATTTATTTTTCAATCTAAGTAATCAAAATTCCGATCTAATTAAAACACACACTTAATAATTTATGTATGGGCTATTAAAATTCAAGCCTTCATGATTAAATGAAGTATAAATAACTTTCATGAGCTGCCTAATGTTGTTTAAAAGATTACTTACACGTTAAGCACTCTAACTATAATGAGCAATTTAAACCAAATCACCACTTGCTTTTAATTAGTTGTAACTTTTCTGTTACAACTCCATTTTCAATATAATTAATGTCTTCGATCGCACACCCCAAGTGGGCCCTTAAATTTAGACCAAGTGAATGTATTATGTGTGGTTTTAATTACGACAAAATATATTTAATAGTCTTTCATTTTCTTCTTATTGCATACTATAGTTGTTAAATGAGACAAATAAGAATTGTGGTGAGATGAATATGATTTTTCTATTCTTAATCGGAGATTTTATATTCGAGTTCTAAATATGAGTAACATTTTGTAAGGAAATGATTGCTACTTAAATAAGCCTTACGAGAAATGAATCCAAATTAATTGAAATCTCGATTTGAATATCAAACATCAATGAAAATGAAGAAAAAAAAAGTTATTAAACGAGACTGCACTGTTTTAAGTTGAATGCTTCTTCTTTTGCCGTATGATTTTATGATTTTCCATCAATACATGAACTATTCAATATTGTGGGGGTATAGGTTTAATATTCTTTACAAATATTATTTTAGTTATATGATTATTTTCACAAGAAATTGATAAAAGTAATGCAAGAGAATGACGGTTATGTAGATAAATATTCAAACTGTTTTTGAAACCATAGTAAATTTATGTGATTTGTAGATAAATTTTCAAACTATCTTTAAATTTTTACATTGCCTAGAAGTTGGAATTGTAAGTCCTATAAAACGTGTAAATAAAATATAAAAAAGTTTTTATTAAATTATATTTGGTCGATATTGGAAAATCATTATTTCCACAGTTTTAGTGAATTGAAGTTATATAGAGCGATAAGTGTAAATTTTTTGTCATACTATTAGTGCTAACTAATATATTATAGCACGTAAAATTATCATTTTAATTCCCAGGTTATTAATCAATACTAATTATTAAAGCTCACATATATTTTTTAGAAGTGATCTGATTACTTGGATATTTTACAATATTAATATATAGTAAAACTTAAACTCTTCTTTAATTAAAAAGCAGAGCAAGAGTGCTGATATTGTATCAAATATTCAAAGCTGAGATTCTGCAATCAGCTATTTTTATTTTAGAACTTTGCATTTATGCTTTTATTTTAAGGGTGTGTATCGTGTAAAGTCATTCGTGAAATTTGTTTTCTATACTTAAATAGAAAAATCATTTTCCCATTCTTAAAAAACCTTTTTTTTGAAAATTTATTTCAACTTTTTTACCCAATCAAATTTGATTTTTTTTGAAAAAAATATTCTCTATACTGAACACAATGTAAGTATTTCAAATTAATCTTACAATGAAAACAAACCCTTCATTGACTTGAGAGATCCTTTTTTCTTTTTCCTCGGGAAAAAAACTAAAGATATAGTGCGTCATTTTTATAAATTTGTTTGTCCTTTTTCGATTTGCTATGAAATTTTAAAAATAGAAAAGACTTTTGAATCTTATCATCTTATATTAAAGATATGTAAAATATATATTTTTTAAAAAGATATTTTTTTAAACAAATAAAAAAGAAAAATAGAACATATACTATAGTTAGCAGGTAAGACTTTTGTGCATACTTGCGTCAAAATGTATATATTTTTAGTACTTGGTTTTTTCTACCGTATAATTTGATGGATACCGTCAATTAGTTAATCATCAATATGTAGTCAATGTATAGATCCTTATCACTCTAATTGAAAAACATATTAAAGGCAGCCCAACATAACAATGCATATATTTTAGTGATAAGTCCAATGTGTTTGTATTTTAAAAAAAATAAAATAAGAATGCTAATGTCCTACCCCATAAAGCATATTTTTAATTTTTAAACAACTCTTCCATTAGCCAACATGTAATTAAATATACAAAAATACTTAGTTGTCTTACGCATTTGCGTCACACCTAAATACATATACTATCTAGTTTAGTGCAAATACCGACATTAATATTTTCCTTTTTTCTTTTTATCACATAAATGTGTTTGCCTCTGATTTCTACCTTAGATTACTGACTAATCAAAGATTTCAGATTCAATTTCTCAAGATGAAAAAATCTTATTAAAAGGATTACTTGAAAAAGTAAATTTGCATTTAATCAAACTTTAATTTAGAGAAAAATAATCTAACTATATTATATGCATTTTATTTAGTTGATTCAGTGGGCTACTAATGAGGTAGAGACGTTGTTCCAACTTACTCGCATACGATATTTATATAAAATCATATAACTGGATTGTAAAATTTATAAATTACAACAAAAGTATAACTTATTTTAAACAAAATAAGCGATTAAAATGAATATACAAAACACACACTTTTTTTTTTTTTAGATATCGAATGATAATATGATATAAATAGACCTTTTGGAATGACCTACTGATTTGGACTTGAGACTTTCATATTGGAGGTCTCAAGTTTGATATCGGGTTTGCCTTCTGAATCGAATTAGTCACACCGAACATGTCTAGTGTGGGCTACCTCTCCTGTGTAATTTACAAGCTATTACATTAGAATGATACTATTTTACCCCCATGCGTATCTAAAAAATAGCAACGACGGATTTTCCTTTATCATTAAAAATAAAAGGGGATATAAATAGGGTTTTTTGTGCTCTGACATGCACATTCCTTGTCCCTCCCAAAAATATCTCTGCCTAAATCTTAAATAAAAGATAGTGTGATCTATCCACCCTTCACCAAACCACCACTTCCTTTAATACTCTGAAGTCGGATCTGCAAAAAGAAGGGGAAATTCAAAAAGAATATGAGAAGGGGATACATTTGAAAAAAAATAAAATTAATCGCGATTCAACTTTAAAAGTTAGTTTGCGAATGAACGGAGGATTGTTGAAGTATATATAAGATTTTTAATTTTTTTTTTTATGTGGGACTCATTAACACTTGCCTCAGTTCAGGCTGGATATCTAATGTGTAAATAATTTAATTTTAAATTTTGTTGTCCATCATCATTAAATATTAATTGAAATAGATCTGATACCATATAAAAAAATAAATTTTATATCTAATTCAACATAAAAAATTAATTCACTAAAGATCCAAATATATATAAAATGAACACTTATTCCTTTTTTCATCAGATTTGAAATTCTCCTGACATTTTCTTTTTCCAGATTTTATTTATTGTAGATTGTTACAGTCAATTTGAATTATTGCATTAGCAAAAACGAAGACAGAAAATAACACCATCTATAATGGATAAACATTACATATATATATATACTGTGTGTGTCTGAAGTGTTCACTAAGTTGACTATATAATATATATTGCCTTTTTTTTTATTATACATCTCAATTGAATCATACTTTGAGTTTCAAGACTTATTGGGGGCTAATACATATAAATAAATAAACATATCTTAAATAATTAATTTATCTATATAACAAAAGTTTTAAAATATATAAAAAAAAATATTTTTAAAATTTATATCAAAAGCATTTTATTATAAAACATCTTAATACGGGTATATAACTAAAATTTCCTAATAAATTTAATAGCTTCGTCTACGTAATCAGCCAAAATATCTACCGAGAATTCTATAAAAGACAGCCTGAATAATCACACATAAAAAACTCACGCTAAAGACCAAAAAGAAACTTCACTTTTCTCCGTGCTGCCCTTTGAATTTTTCGCAAAAAAAGCCAAATTTTAATTCAATCATATAATTTTCTCTTTCCTTTTCACTGTCATCTTGATCGAAAAAGTAAACAAAGTCATAAATGCGAGCTGGTTTTTGTAGGGTAATTGTCAACTTGTCTTAGCAACGAAGATTACTCCTTTACACCTTACTTCTTCTCTTTGGCTACTCCTATATATACATCGCTACTTTCAAAAAAATACATATATATATTTGCTGCTTTCTTGGAGCCCCAGAATCTTTATAGTAATAAGGACAACCCCCAAGTTTTTTCTTGAATCGATCGACCAACAAAAAAAGAATGGAGTTTTATGCATACCCATCTCGTGCTTTGCCTTCATCATCCTCTGTTTCTAATTTTTCAATCGGAGATTTGGTTGAAAGGGTTAAATATTGTTTTAGCTTTGCCGTATCTACCATCGTCGGCAATGTATTCTCCGCAATCTTCACCTTTTTCTTTGCACTAGGTGGGTATTATTTTTGTTTTTTCTTATGATTTTTGCCCCAAATTGTGCAATCCCATTTGATGGCGTACAGTTTTATAACGTGGGGTTCTGGGAAATTTTGTTCTACAATCTCTAATTTGGTTGAATTTTTGCTTTGAGTTGAAATTAGGGTATAAAGAGAATCTGAGAAGGGACAATTTTTGAATTTTTAATCCTATATCTTCTATTTTTGTGGGTGATTATGTTCCAAATGTTTAGGATGGAATTACTTACTTTAATTTATAAAAAGTTGTTTCCTTTTTCGCTTTTTGGTGATGCTAATGTAGTGGTAAGGTCTGTGAATACTCTACCTCCCCGTAGTTAACTTTGTGGTAAGCTAATGTAGAATGAATTTGATTGTTGCAGTGGGCACCTTATTAGGAGCAATGACTGGAGCTTTGATAGGCCAGGAGACAGAAAGTGGATTTGTTAGAGGTGCTGCAGTTGGTGCCATATCTGGTGCTGTTTTCTCTCTTGAAGTCTTTGAATCATCTCTATTACTATGGCAGTCTGATGAATCTGGAATTGGATGTCTTCTTTACTTGGTAAGCATTGTTGCTTCTTCTCATTGAGCTGACTAATGTATAAAAGGGACAACTTTATGTGAGTTCTATTTCATGATCCATTGACATTCGATTAATAGATACAACTCTTGAATTGTACAGATTGATGTAATCGCGAGCCTCTTAAGTGGTAGACTAGTTCGTGAGCGGATTGGTCCTGCAATGCTAAGTGCAGTACAAAGTCAGGTATGTTGCAGCCTAATTGGTTGAATTGTGGAATTCTGCTTGAAACTTCATTTGTAACACTCTCTTATTGTTGGACAGATGGGAGCCATTGAAACTGCATACGACGAGTTCCCTAACATTTTCGATGTAGGCGGGGCAAAGGGTTTACCTGGAGATTCTGTTGAAAAGATACCTAAGATTGTAATTACTAATGATAATGATGTGGATGATTCTGGAGAGAGAGTCTCCTGTTCAGTCTGCCTACAGGTAAGACACATTTATACCTTTTGTTTTGCTGTTCTATTGTCTGTTATTGAATTTACTTAATTGATTCTGAACGCTGTTCTCGGTTTCTATCTTTCCCAGGACTTTCAACGGGGAGAGACTGCTAGATGTTTACCACAATGTCATCACATGTTTCACCTTCCGTGCATCGATACATGGCTGTTGAGACATGGATCTTGTCCATTGTGCAGAAGGGATCTGTAGGTGACTCTACTCTGTAAATTATAACACGGTTATTTTATATTTCCTCATACTTGGCTGTAGGATTTCTCTATTTCTTTGTCCTCGCTTGTACCAATTTTCCTGAAAATATAATGTAAATTAGAGTTGCGCTCCTTTGAGCTTGACCGTTGTAGTTGTTTACCACCATGTATAGAATTTTGAGCAATCTTAGTGTACTCTACTTCCACAAATTAAATAGCACTTTGTATTGGTGTGCCTCTTTTTTTTGCATTCGCCTTGTGCAAGATAACATCTACCTTGATCCTAATTAAACATAGCAAGACTTTTGAAATTCTCCTCTTAGCCAAGGTGCTTCATTCTTTTGAGCCGAGTTGTCTATCGGAAACAACCTCTCTACCCCATGAAGGTAGGGGTAAGGTCTGCCTACATCCTACCCTCCCCAGACCCTACTTGCGGGATTGCACTTGGGTTTGTTGTTGTAGACAAGGTGCTTTCAAGAAAAGTACTTGGCCTATGCCTATGATAAATTACTTTGAGGTGCTCTGTATAGCCAACACATTATTTGAGTAATGAAATGAATATGCTTGAGAAGTGGATGAATATACAAAGTATTATTTTTATGTTCATGCACCAACCATTCTGCTGCTGATGTTTCAACTCACACCTCTTGCATAAAGTCATACCTAAATTTGGTACTTGCTGTTAAATAATACTCCCTTCGTTTAAAAAAGAATGGCCTCATTTCCTTTTTAGTCTGTTTAAAAAAGAATGACCCTTTTCCTTTTTTGGCAACTATTTAACTTTAACTTTTCACGTGGCATGTTTAAGGCCACAAGATTAAATGACATTTTGGTACATTTGACATAACTTTAATTTAGAACCACAAGATTAAAAAGTCTTCTTTCTTTTCTTAAACTCCGTTCCAAGTCAAACTAGGTCATTCTTTTTGAAACGGAGGGAATATTACTTTTGTCTATGCTTCTACTAGGCAGGCCTGTAACCAGTAGATGAGATTTTTTTTGGCCTGCCGGTGCCAATGGTTGAATTTCATCAACAATTGTTAGTTGTGCACTTTCCTTGACTTTTGCAACATTATAAATGTTAGTTATAATGTACCTTTACTTGACTTTTGGAACTGCTTTGCATTAGAAGATTGCTGCAAGTTCTCCCTGTTCTTTACACTTTCTTTGTTTTTAGGTAGGATGCTGGACTTAAATCGGTAGGTTTCCTCATTCTATTTGCTTGACAACTAGCTGTGATCCCACAATGCGACACTTGACAACTTGCTCTCACTTTTTGTTTTGCCAATTATTCGAGTCTTATTACACTCAAGATTGCAAAAGAAACGTTAGATAGGTGAGACGAGAAAATTGCCAAATGAAAGCTTTTATATTTCTCAGGACTTGAATGATTTGCTTGATGAGTTACAAATGACTGAGTCCTCACGGAGCTAATGTGCAGATAATATGTGTACAAATCCTTCATATTTTTACAATATAAAGATGGTTCTCTATGAGCCTAGAGAGTTTCAAGGACTTTTCATGCAAATCTATCTTTGGTCTTTTAAGTGAAATCTTCATATATACTTCTCTATAACCTTCTCATGCACATAACCTTCTTGCATGGCAAAAGCAACTCCAAATGGCGCCTAAGTGGCATGACGATGTGACTAGTTGTCACGCCAATTAGGTTTGAAAGTTGGGTATGGTGCGTTTATTAATGTTTGAAAAATTCAAATCAGTATTGTGTATTGTGATTGGCACCACGAGTAATGGTGAGAGCCAGTAACATTTTTGTATTGATAGGAGATTCTTGCGTACGGGAAAGTTAAAAGGCAGAAAATTATGAAATGAAAACGTTTTACGCTTGAACAAATGGACCTGACTCTTCCAAGCCTAGTCAGTTTTCTAATATCTGCCTATAAATATTTTTCAGCAAGTCTTTTATTGTTTGTGGGACACCATTTTGTGCCATTTAAATGTTTCCAAATCAATAAGGTTTGAGCTGACAGGCCTCACTAAAAATGATGTAGATTGAAACGTCCAAGTTCAATTTTATGAATTTGAGCAGGTCAAAGAATGCCTGTTCAAACACACTTGCCACAAAATAAAACGAACAAATGCCAATATATTTCTACATCAACATTCAATTTTCAAATGGACCTTCATATATGCCAAATAAATATGACGTTGAATTTGTTCATATTGAAATACATCAACTTTGACCCCTCACTGGTCAAAGCAGGCGTTACTTTAATTTTTTTTTTGACGAGTTTCAATCAAAATATAAAACATTTTTCCTTCCCAAAAGTGTGTATTTAATAAAACACGTTGAAAGAAAACCTTTTCAATTTTGCTTGTAGCTTGATGGAAAAACAGGTTCAACCAAAAAAAATAATCTGAAACATAGTACAAATTAAATGAAAAGTTGTTTTTCTCTCTTTCAAGAAATTATTTTCTTCATTTTTCATAATTTTTTTACCAATCAAAGTATCAGACACACACAAAAAAAATGACTTTCAGAAAAATATTTACGAGAGTTCGATTATTGTTTGTCTAAAATGCAACAGTAAGATTAAAGTAGAGCAGTACAGGATAATGTTCCAATTTTTACAATTGCGATTAAATTTCGTAGATCATTCTTTTCTTGGGTCACCAAAAAAAAATTAAAAAAATGTAGAAATAAGGAACTGGATAACTTATCTACGCCTTCCACCACAGAATTCGGCCCCACCAAATGGATAGCATGTAACTAACGAAATCCACATTAGATACTGTCCTTCCCGTTTCCGTTCATCCTAAATGCCGCCGTGTCTCTGCCTTCCCGCCATTCTCCCTCTCCCTTCCCCAACTCTTCTCCTCTCCACGCGCCGCCGCTTCCCACTACTAAAACCGCCGTATGTTTCCTCAAATATATCCATCGACTCAACCTCTCAGCCTAATACCACCGGGGTCATTGTCATCGGCGGCGGTTTAGCTGGCTTAGCAGCTGCCATTCGGCTTCAAGCCGACAACATCCCTTTTCTCCTTCTCGAAGCTTCTGATGCCGTTGGTGGTCGCGTTCGCTCCGATGTAGTTGACGGATATACCCTTGATCGTGGTTTCCAGATTTTCATTACTGGTTATCCTGAAGCCCGAAAAATCCTTGATTATGACTCTTTAGACCTCAGAAAATTCTATTCGGGGGCGGAGGTTTACTATGGTGGTCGTTTCCACACCGTTGCTGATCCTCTCCGACATTTCGCCGATGCTCTGCAATCTTTAACTAACCCAATTGGTTCAGTTGTGGATAAATTACTTATCGGATTGACTAGATTGAAAGTTTTGACGCAAGGAGATGATGAAATATTGAGTGCTGAAGAAGAACCTACGATGAATTTATTGAAGAAGATCGGTTTTTCTGATGCAATATTGGAAAGGTTCTTTCGACCGTTTTTTGGCGGAATTTTCTTCGATAGAGAGCTTGAAACAACGTCGCGGCTGTTCAATTTCATCTTCAAGTGCCTAGCTCTTGGTGACAACACACTTCCGGCGAAGGGCATTGCCGCCATTCCGGAACAATTGGCGGCAAAATTGCCGTCGAATTCAATATTGTTCAATACACGAGTTGTTTCCATTGATTCAGGATCGGATTCCAGCACAAAAATAAGAGTGACATTACAAAATGGAGAAATGTTGGAAAGTGAATTTGGGGTAATATTGGCAGTTGAAGAGCCTGAAGCTGTCAAGTTATTGGCGGGAGAAAAAACGGATGAGGTTCGGCAACCGGTTCGGAGCACAGTATGTTTGTATTTTTCAGCTGACCAAGGCAAAGTTCCGGTGCAGGATCCGGTTCTCCTTCTTAACGGGTTGGGTAAAGGAATCGTCAATAACATGTTCTTCGCGACCAATGTGGCTCCCTCTTATGCTCCGGCAGGGAAGGCACTGGTTTCTGTCACGCTTGTGGGGTTTTATGGTGACGTGGCAGATGAGGATTTGGTGGATCGGGTCGTGAAGGAGCTATCGGGTTGGTTTGGGGAGTCGGTAGTTGGGTCATGGAGTTACTTGAGGATGTACAGGATCGGGTTTGCCCAACCGAACCAATGCCCACCCACTAACTTGAAGAAGAACCCGAAAATAAAACCGGGCTTGTACATTTGTGGAGATTATGTGACTAGTGCTACTTTTGATGGAGCTTTAGTTTCTGGGAAAAAAGCAGCAGAAACTTTGTTACAAGATAGAGCTCTGATTAATGTATAGCTTAATTTTGGTCCCAGTTATGTAAAAAGTAGAAGTTTTGAGTGTTCTTGATTTATTTGTATATGGATTCATAAACGTTTCGAGATCATTTTCATGCAATAATTGTGTATTAAATTGTACTATCAAGAAAGAAAACGATATGGTATGACTTGTTTTGTTGTTCTATAACATGGTATGGTATGAACTTGCACACAACCGAAAAGAACATAGTTGTTGTACTTGTTCAATTGGTAGATTCGATCTTTCTGTTCTTGAGAATCAAGGTAGGACAAGAGGATGATGATCCTGGTTCTTGAATTCTTAATGTTTACAAGTTGTTTGCGACTTAATTGTACAGCTCTGCAATGAATTTTATAGACGTAGTATACCCTATTTGATTATGAAGACATTGTTTGTCTTGCTGCTAATGTAATAAGGGACCTATTGTATTTATCTTTAATACTGCTAATAAGATAAAGCAGACAGTGATGTCTTTCCTAAATACAGTGTCTGATGCTGCCAACAACTATATAATATAATGGAAAGCATGACCATCATTTCATTGCAATTAGAAGCTTCTCCCTAGTTATATATATATATATATATCTTTATATAATATGAAATGAATACATCACATTCTCTGGTTTTTACTGTGAAGTCATTTTCATATGAATATTTCTGCATATATACATGTTTGCATGTCTTCTTTGGCCATATGTGCCGCTTGGACAGAAGGATAATTGACCAAGTCTGGGAAAGACAACAAATGAATGAATAGCTTGCCGGCAGAGATGCTAAATCCTTTTGAATAAGTATTTCAGACCTACCTATTTTAGCTTTAGCTCACTTAGTAAAGCAGTTGAATGCAAAGAAAAATTAAGGCATGGAAGGCATAGCAGAATAGATGTGGGATTAACTTAAAGAAAAATGAGTAGAGGTTTCTTTCAAAGTCAGCAACACATATGGGGAGGAGTATCAGCTGGAATTTTGATACTATTTTTTGGTTGTTCAATTTTTTACTGCTTCAAGAGAAAGCTTTTTGCATGCTTTAGGTTACCGAAGAACCAAAAAGGTTAGTGAATCGTCATGGAACATTGAAAAACTATTTCTTGTCCTGAATTTTTGCTTTACTGACATTTTCTGGGTAATTAGGAACTCTAAAAGCTGAACAGCTGATGTTGAAGCCCTTCCTGTTGGAACAGTTACAGAAGGCAACTAATAATTTCAGTCAAGAGTATCTGGTAGGTTCTGGTGCATTTGGAAATGTCTATCGAGGGACATTTGATGGGGAGGTAACACTAGCTATAAAGAAGGCACATACTGAATCATACACAAGTACTGAAGAGTTTGAAAATGGTAATCAAGCATACCTCTTTCTGTTTAGACGCCTGAAACTTTGCAGTAATTGATACAACTGCTATCTGCATACAGAGATCAGGTTGGTCTCGAAAGTGAAGCACAAAAATCTCGTTAGCTTGGTGGGATTCTGCCAAGGAGCTGGTAAATTCATCATGCTTTATTAATATTACAGTCAAAGATTATAAGGTTCATCATGTTGTTTTATGCATCAACAGGTCCAAAGGGAGCAAAAATTCTGGTGTATGAGTATGTTCCAAACGGTTCTCTGTTAGACTACATCATGGGTAAAGCTCCAACTCCAGAGTCATGATTTCTTGCTTAGTTCTGAAGCTTAACATTTTGTGGAAATGCTTGTTGTAGGGAGGGGCGGAAGGAGCTTAACATGGAGGCAGAGAGTGTCGATAGCTATTGGAGCTGCTAAAGGTAATTTTTCAGTGTGTTACGTGGTTGATCAATAGAAGATGAGAGGACTAAGTTTTGACACGCGCTAATACTTGCTATCCCAGGGATAGCTCATCTGCATGAAGGAATCAGACCAAGTATAATTCACCGGGACATAAAACCAAGCAATATCTTAGTAGGAGAAAATTTTGAAGTCAAGGTCTCAGATTTTGGGCTAGTGAAATCAGGTCCTATTGGGGATCAATCACATGTTAGCAGTCAGATAAAGGGCACACCAGGGTACCTTGACCCTGCCTACTGTACGTCTCTCCAGTTGACTCCGTTTACTGATGTCTACAGCTATGGTGTTATATTACTGCAGCTTGTTGCTGCTAGACCTGTAGTCGAGAAAACTAGGGGTCATCCTAATTATCACATTATAGATTGGGTAATAGTTGCAATGTACAAAACATTCTAAGTTGTCTGCCTCACACAATTTCATTTTCTCAACTAATTTCCTGCATTGTTTGTTATACAGGCAAGACCTAGCTTAGAACGAGGAAGCATCGATGAAATAATAGATGCTAATCTCTTAATGGAGGAATGCAACATGGAAATGATGCTGAAGATGGGACAACTAGGACTGAAATGTGTGGTGAAAGTCCCCAAAGAAAGGCCTACCATGACTCAAGTGTGGCAAGAACTGGAGACTGCCTTCTTTTCTGCAGAAAATATCATAGATAAACAACCTTCAAATGGTTCCTTCAAATTAGCTAGCTTGTCAAACCGATCACTCGTAAGGGGAAGCCATAGAATGAAACAACTTGATTATTCTCAAAGCTCAGTTAGCATAGACGGCATTAGATTGCAGAAATTTTACATGGACATAGATGGCCTATCCTTTGGGAGTGCAAAGTTGAGATGCTTAGATACCTATAGTATAAGCTTTGAAGATGACTCATTTGAACTGACAGGAACTTCCGAGGAAACAAGCACAAGTGGAAACGAAGAGCATAGGCTTAACATATAATATCAATTAAAGTTTGATTAATGTAAGTCGGCAAAGAACATATTTTAGGTTCTCTCTATTGGGAGTTTCTCCATTCTCAAGCCTCAAACCCGAGACCTTTGGTTAAAAGGTTTCTAAATCTTATTTGTATTGGCAGAATAGTAGAAAAGGAAGGGATCATACTTTGATATTTGATTGAGTTTCATTGTCATATAAATCTTATTTATCCCATCTTACTAGAATTTAGTCATTACACTGCAATCAGCAGCTACTGTAACATGTGCCTTACTCACATTGTTGGTCTCAAGCTCGGGTAGCAGTGAGTTGATAGTTAACATAAAACTAGTTAAGTTATCACAACTTATTCCAGTTAGCAATAATCAGGAAATAGCATCTTAAATCATGAAATATCAAAATCAACAAGTGTATCAAATAGACAAAAATAGTTGATTTGATGACGACCTGTGAATTCAGAGAAGGTCCCCCACATACTACTGTTGGTCAATCAAACCAATAATGCCAATAACGTACATGGTCCATTATTCACTGCTGCTTCTGGAAGATGCTAGCAAGCACTGGTGTTATTGGGGTACTGTCAAATATAAACTTATCAGCGAATTCCTGACAGCTGAATATTAGGTGCCAAGAATTCGAGATATTAGACAAATAAAATCCTCAAAAAATCAACTTCCATCCATGGCCAATGGTAACCGAACTAGAAAACAGTGTCACAGTCAAGAATCCATTTCCAGGAAAAACTGTCGTTAGTGGGTTCAACATGAGAGGCGTTCATTTACATTTACAAGTGAGCAAGTAAAATTGATAGAATATAAGCAGAGAAGTTCATCCTCAAGAAAGAAAATTGATCTTCTTGCCTACTAATAAAGTTAATAACGACGTCTGTTCCAAGTTAAACGTTACATTGAACATCAAAAACATTACATTGCACAACAAAAGAATAAATTAGTGCCGCACTTTCTGTTATTTCTCTTTAATCTACTAAAGGATCTTGTCATAAGAAGTTTCAGAAACGATACAGCAAAGTATACAACACAGTGAAAAGGTCAAGCAGTACCAAGTTATGTGGGAGTGGGAGCCAGACTTTTTGCTGGGAAGTTCATACCACCTCCTCTCAGAGATACAGAGGGCCCTCTAAGTGAGCTGGCTCTACTCACAAGATTTGAATCAAGAAACACGACTATGACCGAGATATCATCATGAAAATGTCTCCTCACACCACGATCAATCTTCTTCAGATCAGAATATCGCATCTCCCTTTTCTTTGCCGCTTCTTGCAGTGCAGCTTTTACAAGCCGCCGAGCACTTCCCTGAAGAATGAAATATAGAAAATGTAATTACTTTCCTAATAAGCTCAACATTGAAATCCATCAACATTCAGATGAACCTCAACCATATTCATGCTGGCAACACACGGAACAACATACACGAAAGGGAATTTGACTGGGAAGTATAAGCCCGTTGCACTTCCATTCAAGCATCCGAACAATGAACTTTGAAGTTTATTATTTCCATATTTCATACTTCACAAAGTAATTGTCGTTTGTTAATCTGATAGCTTTTGTTAAGGAAACTAATGTTTTCATCAAATGGGTGTGCTCGCGGTACATATATTTTTGCCTTTTATTGACTATAGATGAGGATCTAAGATTAGGAGTTCAATTTGTTTCTGGTATGTCAAGGACATGGAACATTTTTAACGCATTGTGCTTTATACGAGCAATATAATAAGTGACTACAAGATGTTATTACTGAAATAATCTGCTCTCTAAATCAGCACACTAATAAGTGAATACCATTTAACATGATGTATTTTTTAGATGCAATGCAACTGTGTATCACCAAAAGAGGGGGAGTACATTATAATTAAAGCTTTCAGTGCAATAATGCGGTGATTAGCAAAGAAAGAACTACCAGGCTACGTGGTTTCAGTTTGTAATGTACTTAAAATATAGACGGGCACTGCCTAAGGAAAATCAGACCAACTTTCAATCCATGACATTATATAAATAATTTTAAGAAATTAAAAGAACAATTAAGATATTTTATGCTTTCAAGTGAAGGATCATACTTTGCGAGAGCTATTTTGGACAATATCAACGGCCTCTTGATTGCTAAGATGTTCCCAAAGACCGTCAGAAGCAAGGATGAGAAATTGATCATGTGGCTGGAGTTCATGCACTGAAATCGCTGGATCCGCACTCAATATGGGCCTTGTAAAAGGTTCTCGCAAACGAAATTTTGCATACAATGGCTCTTTATTGTACTCAGCATTTTTGAGATATAAATCGCCAATAGATCTCGAAATCTGACAGATTAATATACAAAAGATTAAAAACATTCTCAAAACAGTAAATACATGTTCTGCGAGGTAAAGAATCAAATTAATTAGAAAAACAGGAATCCAGGTAAAGCACATAATGCAGGATAAAAACCTAGCCATGCGGTTAGATACAATTGGAAGTTTAATACTCTCCATCCATCCCTCATTAAGCAAACCAAAACAGAAGGATAAGGTATTTGGGGTATCAAAAAGACAGACACAACTGGGGAAACAATCACATGCTTTTAATTCACTTCAGCTTCAAGGAGTGTAAAAAACTAAGACAAAAGCCAGTATACACTTGGCAACCTGCAAATGAATGAGAATAGAATACGAGTGCAATAATGATTTTTGCATTTAACTAAGAGGCAAGATGAGACCACACACTAGCAAACTAGAGTCTAGAGTACGCCTTGTTGCCATTCTCAAAAACATACCTGTATCAAACCCTTTACACGCCATACATTATGCTTCAAAACGACTATCTGTGGGTCATCCGGATGCATAGAATGCAATTCCTGTCTGACAGACTCAATACTTGCATTATGCTCAGCTGAAAGCTGAAGAGCTAGAACCTCTCCTGTAGCCCTGACAAGTCTCCCCAAAACAGCCCGGGAATCACCAAGGTTGGCAACATAAAGGGTCCCATCACAGATCACCCCAACCAGACAGCATGCTCCAACAGAAGCCATCTGAGGTTTCGTTAGCCACTGCTGAGCAACTAGAGAAATGAATCCCTCCTCTGTTGCTTGAAACGCTTTTCGTATTACATCAACAGACATGGAATTTTGTTCAGCTGCAAACCCTGCAATATTTAAGTTGCAGTGTAATCAAGATCAAGCTATCAAACTACTAATTCTACAAACACTATCCGGCAAGCTGCCCTGTATTACTACCAATCAACTTATGCAACTTAATACTTGGCAGTTGGCAGATAAGCAGTTTAGTCAAAAAAAAAAAAATCCAATATGCTTACGCTTGAGATTCTGAAAGAGGTGATCATTGATATACCGCGATGTTTCAGGCCCACCATGACCATCATATACCCCAACAAACGTTCCATAGGGGCCAGAATCAAGCAAGCTCAAAGAACCCGACTCAATCTGGCTTTGATCCTCCAGCAAATTGTTGGCCTGAACAACTGCCATAGAGAACTCACCAAGTAAGTGTTGTCCACTGTCCTTATACCAAAAAAGTCCATCTTGCCGTCCAGCTGAATCTGTACCACTATGTACATAACGATCCGCCGATGACCGGCAACATGCCTTCAAGAAATTTATCAACCTTGATAACATCCCTCATTTCACCTTTTCTTACCGCCAATTCCTCAACATCCAAACGGATGCAACAGCTCTCCAAAACTAAAAACCTTCACCACTACTCCCTTTATTCTGCAAATAGGAAACAATCATACAACAAGAGATTCAACTAGATAATAACTTCACCAAGATCATAACTTTATCAACAAACCCAAGATTTAAACAAGACAGTATGCTTAAACAAAGCCCATAATCCCAATTTCAACAGCAAGAACAAAATCTCCCAAGATTTGAAAACAACTTGGGGCAAAAAGCAGAGTCAAACTAACCCATTACCGTCCAAAACAAAAAGGGGTCAATTTCAAGATAGTAAAAATCAAAACCCAGTGAAACCATAAGTGCAAAATGAACAAAAGAACAGTAAAAACTCACAGAGAACATAAAAACCATACCAAGTTCACATCTTTAACAATTTCTCTCCTACATAAAGAAGAAAAAAAGAAGACTCACAGTTGTGTTTAGGCCTTATATGTTATAATCTCCGGTCAATTACTGAACCACAGAGTGTGAAAATGACAATAAAACGTAGCCAATAAACGTTAGATCTACAGATCCATTAAAGATCAATCAGAGTTTATGCGAATATACGGTTAAAGAATATGAAATACAGAGAAAAGATGAAGTCTTTTTCCTGTTTTGTTGGTTTCTTTTTCAGTTTTTGTTTTCCTTTTTCTCTCTATATATATTTGTTTTTCAGTTGAATGTGAATGTGGGAGATGAGAATGGAAAGGAAGATGAAGAAGATAAAAGAAGAAAAAAAGGTAGCTTTTTTTTTTTTTTTTTTTTTTTTTTTTT
>JAJOOO010004028.1:0-30212 GCA_029582685.1 Solanum piurae | reverse complement strand
CTTAATTTGTTTCTATTAGCCTATTAACACATGAATTAATAGGGTTTATACATAGACTGATCATGGAAGTTTGTAAAAATGGAATTATTAAGAAATTGTTCAAACGTGCTTGATAAATTTTCCTAGAACATATATATTAAAATAAGAGAATTTGAGTTCTATTTTTCTCTGTAAAAAGTACAAGCATTTTTTTTCTTAAAAGGTTTGGTTTTTTACTTTATAAAAACAAACTTTTCTTACAAAGTTTCTATGAAAACCCATGTATGTTTCTTTGTTTTTGTTTAATCCCGATAGAGAATTGCTTGTAATTATCTCTTAAGGAAAAAAATAGGCAATCGGATATATATTCTGAATTTAAAATTTATGAATTTTTACATCGATTTAAAGTATTGATCGAATTCACAATCTAATATAATTATAAGTACTTAAGTAATAGATTTCTAATACATATATAAAGTTATATATATTGAGAGGCCGAGCTTAGCTTTTGGCCTCCAAAAATTCAGACGTATTTAATAATAACTTTGATCTTTAGAATCACAAAGTGATAATTTTTGAATCTTGATTTGCTGACTCTGCCTCTAATTAGATAAAAAAAATACTACTAAATTCACATGACAACAAAAAAGTGAAAATAGCCAAATCACATGTGATACTAGTAGGCAATATAATTGATTACTTTACAGGCATGAAAATGTTTTCCTATTGGTCAACTTTATTTTTTATTTTTGGTTGGAGCATATATAGTATAGGCAAAATAATTATCAGAGTTTAAATTTAATATCCTTTAAAAATTGTGATGGATAAATATGATTTGTTCATATATTTTACGTGGAGTAATTCCTTACCTATTAATCAAAAATATTGGAGAATTTTTTTTTAGCATTAACATGAATGTATAATATTTTACAGTATTATAGATATGTCAATTGCCCTTTTTATTTTTTATTTTTTATTTTCTACTTTTAACCTTTAACCTTAAAGGTTCTCCAAAATTTGTCTTTTCCTTTGTAAAAGTGACAATAATTCTCCTTATTACTACTTTACACAATTATTGGTCATGCCTCTATAGGTTTTTTTTACTTTTTACAGTTTTAATAATGAGTAATTTTGATGCTTTCTAGTTTGACCAGACTCATAATTTTATACTATGTTTATTTGATATTAACAGCATTTTTGAGTCGAGAATCTTTTGAAAATGGTTATTATTTGGCCATAGATTTTCCAAATAATATTTGGGAGAAAATTTGGCAAATAGTGTTTGTCCATACAATTTGCTATTATTTGACAAATATTCCAAATTCTCAAATACTAATTTTTTTTTTTAGTATTTGGGCAAAATCTCATTATTTAGGATCTTTTGAAAATTGAAATTTTACACCAAACTTTTATTTTTTACAAAAACACCCTCTATAGTAATTATTTGCGTTGTATTACATAACTTTTTTACGTGAACACTAGTTATTCAGTGAATATGAAAGTGATGATATGGTTGTTGATGAAAATGATGAACAATCGGCTCAGGGTAACAAAGTCATGTGCTTTGTCTACTTCACGATGTATGGAATGATGCTTGTTGCACTCACTCCAACCTATTGCTCTAGTGTCATGGACACTACTTGTTATTTGTTGCAACATAGATCCAATTGACTTGTAATACAAACTTATGGTTAGTTTTGATAATTTTTAAAACTTATGGGTATAAATCATATTTTTCTAAAAAGTGAAATATACTTCCCAAATACTATGAAATTTCACCCAAATAATATTTGGAAATCTATGGCCAAATTCTAGCTAAATTTTAATACAGAAGATAAAAATATTACAAAGTTCAAAAAGAGAAACTTTTGTTAATATTATGATTCAAACCCACATTCCATGCAAATTCCGTTGTAGTCTAGTTGGTTAGGATACTCGGCTCTCACCCGAGAGACCCGGGTTCAAGTCCCGGCAACGGAAAATATATTTTTAAACATTGGGATAAGAAATCTTGAAACTATATATTAGGATATAACTTAAATTTTTTAATTAATTTACAAAAAATGTAAAAAGGGCACAAATAGAGTTAAAAGAAAGAAAGTATTAGAAAAGGCTGGAAAAATATTTAGACATATGCATGCAGATTTCATTGTCAAGAAGAGGTCAAAAGAATAGAAAAGAATAAACTATGATAATAATTAACTGACAGAAAATAAAACCAATAAGAGTATTATTGATGTTGTTGGTCACTTTATACATAGAAAAAAAAAGGCATGGTATACCTCTCATATAAGTCTTTTAAGCTTTCAATATTATTGTCCTCCGTCAAGAAGGAGCAAGGGGTTCATTCGAATTTTTTTTAACAAAAACCTACGCTATGTTTAGTAAATTTTGAATCTCCTTAATTTTTTCGTATATTCATTTTGTAATTCGTATATTCATTTTGTAATCCAGTCAATGACGAAGGCGCGAAACTATTCTTGTTCAAGAAAAGTCAATTATATTGGCAATTCGTCGATATATATGATATGTTGAATTATGTGTATAATTATATATTCATGACTTCCTTTAGTGAATTCTTTGTTTTGCAATTAACTTTAACGTGTTTTTCTGTTTGGACCAGAATAAATTCAAAAAACATATTTGTAGAATATCATTAAATATATTTTTAGTAATTTTTTTTTTTGTATATAAAGTTTTGTTATATATATTATTTTACTTTGATTTATAGGTCTTAAGTATAAATCATGATAGTGTCCCCATAGACTTTTTATGTCTTAACTTTTTCAGCTAGCATATATTAATCATATTTGTATCTTCACGTTTATTTTATTTTTATATTTTCACGTTTATTTATATAGAAAACTATTACAATTTTTCTTCTTCTTATCCAAAACAAAAACTAAAGAAACATTTTATCTTTCTATGGGTCACACCTTGTTCAATTCAATGTATATATATATGACACCTTAGAGTTGCACATATATAGTAATATAATAATTGCATTTTCAAGTTGAAGAAGAAAGCAATGCATGGCTTCAATATGAAGATACATAAACATATACACAATAACAACAATAAATTAGCGGAATAATTTCATAAGTGGGTCCGAGAAAAATAAGATGTATGTGGTCTTAATTCATACATATACCTTTATAGGTAGAAAGTTTGTTTCTGATGGACCCTCGACAAGTCTCCTTCTTTATTCGAATTTGGGACGATCGATAATGTGAACGAACTCATAAGAAATATATATATATATGTTATGGTCCAAGAAAAAACACGTCTACAGTTTTTTACTTTCATGGCGTGTTGGAAACTTTGAAGATTACTTTACTCTAGCTACAATAATAATGGAAAACAAGTACTGTATATATTATTACATTGTGTAAAAGATAACTACAAATAATTAGGGTAAATTCAGAATTTCAAAAAGATAATTATAAATAATAATCTGAAGATCAGGTGAATTAGCGAAAAAAACACAAAAACTCTAAATAATATGTCAAAATCGAATCGATTGAAGGCTACCATAAGTAAAACTAGCTACCCAAAATATATAAGACAAGTAACCTAATTTACCATGATTATTTACTCCATTATAGAAATATTTGATGCACAAATTATCTCGCGATATATTGGATAAAAGACCACACCCAGGGGTGGAGCCATGCTTTCTTGACACCCCTTTGCCAGAAAATTACATTTTATATAGAGGTAAAATTTTGGATTAATAAATATATATATATATATATATATATATATAAGTATTGACACCTCTTGGTACAAGTTAAAGATTTAGTCTAGTGGTTAAGGGGTTCCAAAAATTCCTTGAGGTCACGTGTTTTAACCCTATTAGCCTCATAATTATTTTTTTTGCTACAACTATTGATACCCTTAATAAAAATTCTGACTTCGCCAGTAACCGCATCCCAACAACATATATATTAGTTAAAGAAAACTAAATTTAATTTATTGAACTGGCGAAGGTATTCACGGTTTTGGTTTTGGATTTATCAGGCAAAATGAGAGAAAATTCTTGTAGTTTTATATTTACTACAAACAACTTATTAATTAAAGTCACCACTATAGTTCTAGAGATAAGACTCTATTGGTCTATCATCTCATAGCACATGATGTTCACAAAAAAACATTACTTATAATTGAAGAATTTAAAGACTTTTTGGACTTGTTTAATTAAGCAGCCATTACTGGAAGAAATTGGGATCTTCAACAGAAATTTGTGAGTTCCTAAGCATCATAACAATTGTGGTGATGCATTAGTTATCGGGATCGAGAATCATGAGATTTCATGTTTAAATTTTAGCATAAGCAAAAGTATTTGGTTCTCCCCTTTCACCTTTTTAAATCTTGATGTATAGAAATTAGATGATATCTTTGTTAATAGAAGATACTCCCTCCGATCCGTCTCATATTAAGTACTCCCTCTATTTCATATTAATTTAATTTTTGAGGTATTTTTTATTTTTTAAATTAACCTAATTGTTCAGTTTTTAAGATTACTTTTAGAGTGTTCTTTCAATTTTACCCTTCATTAGTTAGTATTGGAATTAGTGATTAATTAATATTTAGTTATTTTAATCATAAATTTGACAATAATTAATAAGGGTAAAAATGAAAAACTATGTTCAATTTATGTCTTAATCTATTTTTCTTAAAGGGTGTGAAACACCTCAAAAATTAAATTAATATGAAATGGAGGGAGTACTAATTAGTTTCAATGCATTTCTCAATTATGCGACTTATATTAATCAGGAGTTATATAGTAAAATTATCATTTTATTTATTGACTTTTAAAGAGTGTATCATGTTAAAAATAGATAAGTAAACATGAACGAAGAAAATAACAGATATTCCGTGAAATTAATTAAAGTGTGTAAACTGAAACGGACTTTATGGTTTAGAAAACTATTGTGGTGATGACTTCAATGCATGGCTAAAACTTAATACACATCCCTTTTTCTTTTCTTTAATTTTTTTTTCATCTTCAAAGTTCAAATATAATATAATATATGTATGAATTGAATTATAATTAACGTGAATTGAGAACAAGATTCCAATAAATGCGAAACCTTAAATTTCTCTGCTACCCAAAAAGGAGACTAATTTGACGTTTCTAAAGTCATAAGCATAGACCCATGTGGGTAGGGATGTAGCTCGGCAGACCGCTCGTCGGGTTTGATAGGTGATAGTATCACACCCTTCTCGAAAAACTATACATGGATACTTCCGAGTTATACAGCTCCGTCCCGGGATAACGGGTCTTTGAACATGTTATTCATGTTGCTTAGTACTCCTTCCGTTAATTTTTTACTCATTCAATATTGACTTGACACGCTTATCAAGCAACAAATAGAATGAAAATATTACTATATCACCCTATGATTAGCCTTTTCTTTGAAGTCTTTAAGGCTTAGGAAATAGCAAAAGAAGCATCAATTTCTGGGAATTTTCATTCAAACTACAAATTAAGTAGCAGACATATAGGCTCATAGCTTCAAGAATAACATCATGTTCAAACTTTAGCACAAACAAAAATTAAACAAAAAAGAATGAAGAAGCTTAGTCAAAAATCTCGAGGACCAATTGGTGCGCACAATTCGAAACTCAATGGACAATGAGCCCACTACTCTACCCTTCCACTATTTTACCAGGATTATCACTGGCTCGAAACTCGATGGCAATGAGCCCGCCACTCTACCTTTCCACTTTAATACTAGGATTATGTCGCCTGCTCGAAACTGGATGGATAACGAGCCAGCCATTATACCTTTCTCCACTGAAATACCAAGGTTTGCCTGAATTCGAACAATGGCAGCACAGATAAGATAGAATCTGACTCTTGATCAACATGAGACATCACGGAATAGCCCTTTCGATTCATCATAAATCCATCTGCATAAAAAATTGACTAAATTACTTACAAATGAAATAAAAAAGCCAGCAATGTCATCTGAAAAACTGGATCTCCAAGGCTATACCACACATTATAGATTTTTCATCTGCATTTAAATAATCACTTATACAGAAGAGATAATAAAAGAAAGTTACGCTTGAACTACGAAATCATGTTCCAGCGTTTTAAGGGGATCTCTTCTGCATCACCACTAATCAGGGATTAAATATGAATTCGTATTAAACTACCACCAAGTGAACTCTTGAAACATAGTTAAATTCATGCATGCCCCATTGAGACTAAACAACGTTCAGTTATTAATGTCAGATCAAAGTAAAAGAAAAAAGGAGAATCATATATATCATGCACTATCCAATGAACTGTTCCATATCAACAAGAGATTTGCAAAGCAGATTAATTGACATACTTGCATAGGTAGAGAGGCTGTAATCCACCATTAGGCCCTGTTTCTAGGCGAGATATCCTCTCTCTTTCTTCATTAAACTTGCTCAGCGGAAGTACTTCACATGGACCTTGTATCTGGCCAGCCATTACCGTGGTACTACAATTAGACAAATAAACCTGTAGAAGAAGAAGCAGTGAGTCTTATAGCATGCAACTTTATCACCTACATGCTAAAGTGGAAAAATAGCATGTATGATAGCATGCGGGTGGGTAAGCAAAGATGCAATTCATTCTCGAAAAGATCAGGCTCCATCAACAAATTAACTAGAATCTCATGGAAGATCCTCTGCTACAATCAAATAGCTGCTTCAAATAGTGTTACATGAAATTTAGGAATGATTGTTTTTTTCCTTTCTAATAAGATGAATGGCAAACACAAAAGTTATCTTCTAGGTGATATTATAACTTTCTAACAAACGCCAAATTGTAACATTACCCACAAGGAAGAATGACATATCGTCTCAATTTCAATTTGTATGACCCTCACGTTTTGAAATGTTTTAAACCTCAATGATGCTTACTTGATACTTCAGGTTTGTTGGGCTTTCCATCAATTTGATTGAATTTCATGGTTGAAATTTCTACTATTTTATCAAGGTAAATGCAAAATTCACTCAAAGGGGAGCAACCCTTTTTACGGGCCAGAATATAGATACAAAAAGAGAACAATCATTGCAAATACACTCACTTCACAATTTGACCGAAAGAAGGAAACACCCTATGTGACCCAAAAGCAAATAAAGTCCAAACATATTAGCCTAAGCGCCTAGCTCATCTACCCTTTCTTCTTTTGAGCCATAAAAATGAAGTTGCACTTGTTCTTTTCTCTTTTAATTTAAAAATAAAATCAGTCGAAGCTACATGGGTATCCCCTACAGTATATGTTATTTACCTCATTGCTTTCCAAGCTACATGGGTGGCCTACAGCATGTGGCAAGTCCCTTGGAAAGTAACACCGATTAACAATAACCCATTTCTTCCCTGCTTTAATATCCTCCCACATAGCCTGAAAAGCACGGGAAAAGGTATCTCCACGTGAACATCAAGGACACATAGCAAAAGAATATATATATATGTGTGTGTGTGTGTGTGTGTGTGCGCGCGCGCGCGCTAGCAAGACTATCAAAGGCATGAATTTGGAAGCAAAAACTATCATAAACATCTACTTTATTGCAAAGAGTAAACATTCTCCACCATTGCTCCTCTGAGAAAATTGTCCTAACAAGAATAGTATCACAAGAATCATTGCTGGTCCAAAAATTTAACTTTAGGAAAAGAAGATCACAAATTGGGACAACCAATGGCATGCATATATACATATGCACTGTCTCTTTAGGATATGCATGTATAAATTTGCATCTGCTCAAGTGCCAGTGATAACTTGGAGCCAAGAACTGGAAAATTTGCACTCAAAAAATAAACATGCACATATCAATGACTAATAGGCTGTTTAGCCAAAACTTCCAAAATCAGCTTATTTTGAAAAGCTTTTCAAAAAAGTACTTCCAAGGGGGAAGCAGTTTGTATAAGGCACTTATTTTCTCCCAAAAGCTTGGCTGAACACCTCTTTTTTTTAAATAAGCACTTTTGGCCTCCCAAAAGCTTGGCCAAATAGGCTATAAGCTCCATATACAATTCGGAGCAGTAATAACTCCAATGAAAGTAGTGATAGGAACAATATTAAAGGGTAGGATGCACTAAGCTCCCACTATTGTGGGGATTTGGGGAAGGGCCAGACCAAATTAGGTCTATTCACTAAAGTAGTGACTAGAAAAGACTATGAATCAGATGACTTCATTATGGCTATTGGTTAAAATCTAATGAAATCAAATTCCTACCAGAAGCTTTGAAGGAATCAATCTCTCATCCTCAAAACGGATAACAGCATATTCCTGAACATTGTATATGAACCCATTGTGGCGACAAGATTGGTAATAGTGCTTCTCATCTGCAACTTGAAGCACATCGCCAATCCAATCAACACTATGAAAGAGATCTGATGTAGAGCTAACACATTCAGCATCCCCATTTCTGGCAATAGGAGTTTCGACAAGATTTTTCCGTCCGACACCTTGATTTTCTCTTTTACATTCATCGCTTGAACTATTAGCTAAACCTGCTCTAGCACTAGATTCCTTAGCATCACTGACCATGGACAGACTTCCAGGAAACTGCTGGGAAGGTATCTCTACACTATTCGCTAGCTGTGCATGGCCATTGGCCTGCAGGTGATTCAACGCTTGTGAGTGATCAAATGAGATGGAAACTGTTTCAGGTATTGCAGGAGGCTGGGATTTCACTTCAACCACCTTCTGTTCAAAAGATATCATTGAGCTAGCAGGAGAGAAACTGTTATCATTGGAAGACACTGCCAAATTATTTGAACAGATTCCCAAAGTCAAATTACTGGAACAGGCTGCAGAAGCAACTCTACTCTCCACATTTCCCTTACCGGACACATTATCAGTTCCTCCCATTCTTTGGTCATTTTGCATCTTTGGCGCAGATGGTAGTTGGTTAAGACTATTTGCCATGCCATTGGTAGTGGAATTCTGCAATGCGACATTCCCATTCCTCATTATCTTCGACTGGCGAACCTTCTCATCCGGACCAAAAGCTTTTCTATCTGGAGATGATTGAACTATTGCTGCGATTGTAGATATTTTAGAGGAATTGATGTTCCGCATCACACGACCATATTTAGGGGGCAGCGGCTTGCCATTGGTTATTGACAAGCACTTTCCACAATGCCATTCCCCTCTAGGTACACTTTTTTGACTTGTTGTTTGGAGACATTTTAAGTGGTAGCCTTTTTCACAAGCATCACACACAAGTACGTTGTCAACCTCATTTATTGTTGAATTGCACATTTGACAAGCCAAAGCCTTATTCATGTAATCAAGGGATGGCAGAGTCCATGCAGGCCGCTCAGGAAGCAGAGGCTGTAAGAATTTGTAAACAAGCTTGCCAATTTCAGAATGCGTACTGCTCGGAGGAGGAGCCTGAATAAAGCTCGTGCCTTGTAAATGAGGGCATGTGCTTGGTGAATTTCCAGATGTGCTCTGAGTAATAAATGCCCTAGATGTTGTCACTTGTGGTGACATTGTTGATCTGACATCAGCACCTCCCTCAATTTTAATAGTTGCATGTGGTGTCGCCTTGTGATCTGCCCCAAGTCGAGCTGCTGAAACTGATGCAGGTAGCACCGACCAAGTTGGAGTTCTGACAGTTGAGTGATTGCCAGTAGTTGCTACAAATCAATAAGCTTCAGATGGTTCAGAACGAAAAAATGAATAAAGAGTAAAATTTAAAGGGAAAACATTCACGAAAAAAATTCTAGCAAAGCCAACTTCCTTGATGGATGAGCAGCAAACTAGGTCCGGATATGTGTTGTTGAAAAGAATAAGAGAACAGCTAGATGAATTAGAGTCGAATGAAAGATCACTTAAGCTACTTGTAAAATGGCCCTCAATGGTCAACTCTGAACCTAGATGATAACCATGCTGATAAGTAAGCATGTTCGACCTAATAATCACCTAGGTTCTTTCTTACTTGTTTGAAGCTAGAAGATGTACTGGGCTAAGTGAAGAAATTGTACTACCTAGACAAGCTATGCTCCATACCTAACCTGAACGTCATTTAGACAAGTTCCCCTATTTATTCTGGCAAGTTGAGAGTAAAGTTCTTCATTGTGGGAATCACTCAACAAACAAAGATCCTAAAGCACCTTGGACAGTTTAGAGGAACACAAATTGGTTACCTTGAACTTGCAATGCATGGGAAGATCCACTTTGCCGTCCATCCATTTGGAAATGATGTCTTCCAACTCTGGGAGGTGCTACTGAAGAAGAATCTCTTACAAGATTACCAGAGACCACCCCACCGGTGATTAAAGGCCTGACCTCACTGGTGGGCAGTTGATAAGGCAAAGATGCAGAACTTATTGGAGTCCCACGTTCCATAGGTGAAGCAGGTTGTAAGCTGCCTGATGAATTTACTGCATGACTTGGTTGAGGAAACATTTTAATATGTGATGCATTATGGCTTTCAGTTGCTGTACCCATTGCTATTTGAGACCGTTGAGATGGGTAGCTGGCAGAGGGTAGAGAAAATTCCTGCGCCTTTTCCATCTAAAGCAGAAAGGAAAGAGATAAAAATGGGAACTGAGTTCGACATTTAAGATGCAACTCAACAGCCTGACTTGACTACAATTGGTTATATTGAGAAGCAGTGGACTTGCTTTTAATCAAATCCATGAGCTCCTAGCCAGCTAAACTTTACAGATGAAGAGCAACAAATTAACCAAAAAGATCAAATTTTGTAATCTGCATGCACTTGATCTATCAATTATCCTTCAACTCAAATGTTGATGACCTCCCAAGCTTCCAATTTTATTTTATTTTTACAAGCAAAAACGAGGAAAAGTTACCCTGAATGGTAATTCTACACTAATAGTTGCAAAGAAGACTACAAGCTCCAAACCAAGGTCCTAATGTAATTATTTCAACACCCCCTCTAAAAGTTCACATTTACAAACTATAGAATTAATCCAAAACAAGATAGACTAAATAATCTACTAATTCAACAGAAAAGTTCATATTAACAAAATATAGAATGAATCCAAAACAAGACAGACTAAATAATCTACAAATTCAACAGAATAAGCAATCATCTTACACATATACTTCCTACATTTAATTCTTTTAGACTATCTCCCATTACACAACCATCCTCACACAAACAGTGTATCCCAAACTAAAAATAAAGCTTCCATACCTTTCTTTTCACGGCCAGCAGTTTCTCAGTAATCGACATTTTGGGAGGCTGCCAATGCCCTACACTCACTTCCGTCAGCTTATTAATCCCGAGATCCTCAATAACACTTCCAAAACCATCACTCGGAAACACATCCTTCGGCGCAAACTTCAAACAAACCTCAGCTAATCTCTCCCTAGCCTCCTCCACCATCTCCCTCTCTGCAACAGTTGGACCTCTACCTCCCCTCATCTTCCCTATAGCAGATAATACAAGCACCATCTCAGCAACTTCCCTCACATTCTCATCCACCACCTCCCTTGCCTTCTTCGTCACCCTCCTATCATCCACCGCTACCAGCCTCCTCTTCCCCAATCCTTCCAATACCCGATCTGATTCAATCTCAGCCATTGAAATCTACTGCGAGAAAGAGAGAAGTAAGACGCCATTGGAGAACAAAGAGGAGAAACTAACCTAGAGAGAGAAAAAATTGAAAAATTGAAAACTTGAGTTAAAAATTATACCTTATTGGCGGGTAATTGAGTCCCTGTTAGCGGAATTATTCGGCGATTTAACTATCAAAAAATCGGAGCAAGTTTTTTTTTTAGAGAGAGAAACATATAGTTAGAGAGAGAGAAGGCAAAAGGAGAAGCCGGTTTTTTTTTTTAGTACTACTATTACTAATGAGACGCACCGGTTTGTTTATACGCCCTAATCTTCGGTCTATTCTTATACTTCTTTTTACAACTATGCCCTTTTTTCGTATTGAATCGGATTAGACAAATAATCATCAAAATATGGCGCAATAGATAGAGTTGCTTCTTCTTTAACTAGTCTGGATTCAAACTTTGGGTATGAAAAAATCTTTGACATGGAGATTCCCTTCTTAATTGGGTCTTACGCGGCGCGAATCCAGATTAGTTAGATCTAATGCAGAAATTGAATATAGAATGAACCACAAAAAAATTAAAAAAATTAGACAAACGAATTAAAATGGAAGGAGAATTCAATTATCCTCCTATTTTACTTGTATATGTTGTGGGAAATCTCATTTTTACCCCAGATCTTTATTGAAATTCCAAAGTGAGACATGACTTTTAAAATATAACTCAAAGTAGAAGGGTAAATTTGGATATATTTTTTCTCAAATTAGGTTGATACGTGAAGTCTATTCATTTCAAGTTTTAGCTTTATTAAAGGCTAACGAAAATATGAGATGATTTGCTATGGCTTACATTCAAATGACCAGATGAAACTCCTCGTGTTCTACTATAAGAAGTATGTATCATGGTGAAAATAAGTTAAGGTTGTGATTCTTACTCAAAATTCATACGGAACGTCTTTGAGTTATTGGCTCATCTAACTTGTAATATTCATTAGTCGCTAGTTTAACTATTCCTCGGAGACAAGGTCGAGAAGTATGTATCATGCATGATTGGCTCTCTCAATCTCAAATTTCGACTTAAAACATCCACAATTTTTTTTGTAATATTCATGTTTTTCCATTAATTAAAGTCGAAAACTGCTATACAAGCATGTTTATGTTAATGATATAAAGAGAATTTATATAAATAGAACAAGAGAGAAGGATTTTACAATAGCTATATGAGCAACATGCATATAGCAATTACAACAAGAAAAAAAAGAAAAGAAGAAAAAAAAACATTCTACACCTAGTATACATTTTTGTCTATCGGATTCTCCGAAAGCTACATTTCAGTAAAACGTCTGGTGCAGTGGGAATGAGGAACTCACGACGTACTGTTCAGACCCTTCAAACATACTGCCAGGTGTGTATCGGATCCTCCAAAAGCTATGCAATTTTGGAGGGTTCGACATGGGTGTAGCAGCATTTTAGAGGGTCCAAGCAACATAGCTCACAACCATATGATGTAGGAACTAACTTATAAATAATTGATTGACAGACGCAACGTCACTGGAAATCTTAATCCATGAATCACTGCACAGGATATTAGCATTTTGAAGCATGTAGCCGTTAAATGTGGGCAGCAGATATCCTCTACTCAGTTTTAAATTTATGTATGGCAGGATCACAGTCCTCAGTGCAGTTGAAATCAGTGCCTGCAAGAGTTTTCAGGGTTCCAGTCAGTTTAATCATCAGCTAAAGAAGAGAACTGTGTTTTGTTGTCACAGAATTAAAAATCCTAAAACAATATCTAAATGATATTTATCATGCTAATGTTGCTACAGTTAGAAAGCCAATGCAGCTAATCGTTAATTCCATTTACGCAGACACACAGCTATAAAGTCTAGCAGTTCTTTCAGATGAATAAATAAAACCATAACAAAGAGGTCCAATTGATGCAATGTTTAAAGCTGCACATATAGTACTACCTGTGACGTTTGAGATGCATATAAAGAGACAAGGGGTTACAGCAATAAGCAAGCAAGATAGTGGTAATTAACATCAATGATACACTGCTGATGACATCAAGATAGTGACGAGTGTAGATGACCATTTGATAAATGCTTTTCTATCTCAGCACTATGAGATTAAAATGCTTTTAAATGAACATCATGACTCAAAAAGGTACCAGCAACGAACTGAAATTAAGAGTTTAAGTGCAGCAGGGTTGCATTCTTAGTTGAAAACATAATGAACTGGAAAATAGAACACTGTGAACTGAAGACATACCCGGACTAGATTCACATGCAAATTGCCAATTTTACTCCATTTCAAAGATAAAGAGAGTTCATCTAATCCAATACTTCCTCCCAGATTATTGTTGGAAATCCATGGAGAAGCTGAACCACTGACTGCCTGCAATCGGGAGGGCGAAAATTCATGTGTAAGGCATTGACAGAACCAGGATTTAAAAGATGACAAGTGAGGTTAAATGCCTTCATAAAACATGTTAAATAATGTTCACAGCAAATGTTTTCAGCATCTCCAAGAATGGATGAAAGACTAATCCAATTTTTTACAGATAGCAACACAAACTTTTTACTTTTTGCCTCTTACAGCAGTCCCATGACAAGTTTTCTTCTGTTGAATATGAAAAGTTTCACTTATAGTTAAGACACCAAACGGGATGATTAGTTTCAGATATGTATTGTGCGTTCTCAATACAAGCCAATACAAAATATCAAATGCTGGATGATTTTCATGCCAAGGGTTTTAACGAATAAAGATAGGTCCTAATGAATTTAATTGATAAAGAGTTGAGACACAATAAATGGGGATATGATTTTGATATAAGCATGTCCCTGTGATAAATATAAAGCTAAGAAGTATGCATTGCTTAATTAACCAGCGTAAATCATAAGAAGCTCAGTTTACTTTTAGTTTCTAACTTTCAGTCTCTTCTTCCACGCTTAAAGGAGGTTTCATCAGAGTGATATCAATTTCCAGATAGAGTGATAATGAATGGCAAAAAGCTAACGACTGCAAGAAAATGGGTAATAATATGCTAGAGTTGATCCTTTTACAAAGCTTACCGTTGAAAAGCATGCAACTGGTGTCACTTCACCTGAATTCAAAACATTAATAATGACATCTGCATGAACCGTCAGATCAATCTGATGTTCTTTAATTATCAGATGGGGTGGAGAATAAATGGAAACATTCAGATTCATGTCAGCATTTGGATATCGCCTGTAAAGTTGTGGGATAATGAACCTCCATCCAGCTGTGTTTAACAAGGACTGTTCGGGTACTTTGTCAACAATCCAGTGCATTTTATTGGCCTGAACAGATTGCAGCTACAAGTCATGCCATATAATACTCCAAAATAAAACTTGCACGAGTCAAATTTGAAGGGGCACTTAACATTGAGTACAACTGTTAACTAATTTTCATAGAAAATATTAGAACTAGACATATTCTTCTAGTTATGCATTGATTCACTTGGAAAGAATAGCTGAAGTACTTACATCATAGTAAACAGATGATGCAGACGCTAAAACTTTTTCATGCAAGGAAATAGTAACCATGCTTGCCGGATCCTTCAAAGGAATTGACGCTAATAAGTGTTCTAGAGACGCAAATAAGTGATAGTAAGGAGGTGCTGTGAATGCTTCCTTGGCACTAATTAACCCATTAATTGAAAGAACAAGAGATGAGTCTCTAAATTGTGGGTCACCAACAAAGGTGACATTTAAAGCAGCAATATTTCTTATTGGAATTTCCTTTGGTAAAGACTGCAATGAAGAATCAAGCTTCACAATTCCTTGTCTCAATTTCTTTGAAATGGTGTTTTCTACAGCAGAAGATAATCTACCTTCAAAAGCGTCAATTAACCTGAAAGTAAAAGAGGGAAATCATAATGATGCTAGTAAAAGCCATCGAGGAAGCAAACATAATGCATGGGATAAATTTCATGTAAATTATCAGAACAGTAGAGGATGGTGAGGATATGATATGCGAAGAAACTAAGCCTCTCGGAAGCATATTCAGATTCCACACATGTATAACTCAGAAAATAGTTTTCTTTATGGAAGGAATTTCAGAGATAGATATGAAGAGTCTCAAACAACCAAAGTTCCAATGCAACTTAATACCTTAAAAAGTACAAATTTGAGGTAATTTACTTTGTTTTTAATCAAGGGAGCTGGGAGTATCTTAGTAAGTTTGTCACATACTTGAAAAAAAAGAACTGATGCAAATTCCAGTTGGTTAGATTCAATAATATCTTTGTTATGCATTGCCCATGGCACACATCAAACATCAAAATATCTACCATTTATTTGGGTGCGTGTGTATGTGTGCGCGTGTGTGAGTCTTAAGAGATAGTTCTTCAAATAGAAAGTATATTTGAAAATGGTACCCTTGATATAGCCAGGATGCTCCACCATTCAACTTTATAAATATATCTTTCACTGAACATCCACAGTCCAGGGGAGATAGCATAAGAGATCCATGGGCATTCGTCAGATTGAAAGAAATTCCAACGTCCATACCTTCAACCTTTAGGAAAAGAAACATTTATATATTATCTGTAGCATTCACAAGCATCGAATAATGAAGAAAGTAGACGACTATGAATGACAAACAAAAAATGTGAACAAATATACAAACTATCAGATTTAACTACGATGATATAAGGAGAAAAGATGCAAAGGAAATCTAGACATGGTGTCCTTGAGATTACAACGGGCGGGAAGTTAGTTCCCCCGCCCATGCGTATAGGATATTTTAAGAATTGAACATCCCTAAAGCTTCACAAAAGACTCACATAGGCAATATCTAACAAGTCCAAATTATTGATTAGTCATGTTGCTACCCTTGCGTTAAGCTTGGTGTTTCCAAGGAGTCTTTTTTTAGTTGAACAAAGATTTGTATGTTAGTAGAAATCATAGATAACCTTCAGTGTTAAAGAATCCTTTGTCTTAAAAATACATATTATTGAGTACTCGAAAAGTATAGATCCCAATGAAGTGAAATGGATATTGAGACTTCATATAGTTAACTGTTCTACAGTCACAAAAGCTTGCACAGCAGGCACATCTGTGGCTGTGCTCCTCATTTGCCTAATACAAACAAGATAGAATTGCAACTATATGGTTCAATTTTTGGCTTCTGTAGAAGTCTCTTTTCTTGCAGCTCCAAAGTAATCTGATACTTATTCGTGCCACACACAAACACATAAAATACTTTAAGTTCATTTTTTTTGAGCTTGCGCACCTCGACTAGTTCCACGGGGTACCTGCTACCTTAGCACAAGTACCAGGCACCTCTGTCCATCAAGGCTTGGGCATATGGAGAAATATCACCTAGTGTTTTTTGCACATTAAGTACTTAAGTAGAGCTCTTGTTTAGTTGACTAAATTCTAAAGTTACCGAACTTGTACTCCATTTACAATAGCAGCTCGCTAAATTCTCATCCAATTATATTTAAGTTGAAAAAAGAATCAATGTTCATATTTATCTTACTTCAAAAACCATGGTGTTCGAGCTAGCTTAGCTTGTGTGCACCTCGACTAATTTCATCAGATATCTATCACCTCCCACCAGCAACAAATACCACGTAACTCTGTCCACCAAGACTACTTATTGGGATTTGAATCTGAGACATCAAGGTGCTCAACAAACTTCATTGATCACTAGGCCACACCCTCGAATGCAATCGAAGTTCATATATGACCATAAAGACATCATTTTTAATCTATTTTAAGCTAATAACAGCAAAAATTTCACATCAATTTTCGAGATTTTACCTGAATAGATGCTTTTCCATTATCTGTAATAGGAATAGGAAACAACCAATTCGAATACGAATATTCCCAATTCATGGTCATATTCGCATAAGCACCAGAAACACTAATAACAATTCCCGTATCACCAGCTTTCACAGTCGAAGAAATCACATGAATATTATCAATACTGATATTCGAAAGAACCATATGAACTGTACCAATAATAGGAATATGCTTTGATTTCTCAATTTTAGGTAGGTCAAGTGGAACTAATGAAGTTTCCGCCATTTCTACTAGAAATTCCTTCATAAAATCAAGACCTTTATTTGATATATCCAATGATATGTACCCTTCTCCATTGGATTCATTGGATTCAACATGGATACTTGAAAAAAAGAGTAAAGATAGAAAAAAGAAGAAGGAAACTGAGCCTGCCATGGAAATTATTGAAGGCAGACTCAGTAGATTGAGATTTTTTTTTTGGATTTTATTGAAGAAATTGAGATCAATGGAGTTGAAGATTAGAGAGTGAGCTTTGAATTGAAGAAATGATTGGATTGTCAACCAAGAGACGATTACATTTGGGTTTTGAATATTGAAAGCAATAGAGATGGTTGATATTTATAATAAATGTGTTTTTTAAACTACGAGTTAGCTCAATAGTCAATGAAGTGATTGAAGTTCTTGACTTTTTCGGTTAAATATTTGTTAGCGATAAAACATGACAAGTATTTTGTGATGAGAAAGCTAGCCTAAACACTACCATTAAAAATAATAATTAGAATTTTGCTTCTTGCACATAATTTATCTTGGTAAATTGCTAATAAATGTACTATATTCTTTAGTGGATAAGTCACGTAATAACTTGTAAAGATTATACTCAATAGGCAGATCTAGAATTAGTTGCTGTCAACATAACCAAACATTTGTACTTTTTCTTCTTTGGCTTTTTTATGAAACTTTTACGTGTGAAATTCAACATTTAATATCCTGGTGTTTCATATATACAAGAACTTTTGAACTGACATAATACTGGTACTGTATTGTTACTTGAAAGACTAATGGATGTACACTCCACCACAATCCTACGTAGCTCTAAATCAGCTTTAGCCCATAAAGGTCTAATTAAGCTCCGCAGCAATTTTCTTTTAAGAACTGTTTGTTTTCGACATTATAACCATAAGTTAATGTTAATCAGGTCTTCCATGCTTTCTGTCCACTTTAGGACAGTTACAAACAAAATTATTTCGTGTATTAATGGCTACGTGTATGATTTCTATTCAATCTGTTACCTCTGTTTCATTTTCTAAAAATAGCATAACATCATTCATTTGGGACAAATTAGATATTTCATGGTCTTTTTTGTTCCACGAAATATCTCTTGATTGATACAAACACAACAATATGACCATACAAAATGTGCATGTTTTTATGCAAACATGGGACAAAGAAACATTTACTGATTTACCAAAGACCAGATGTAACAAGATGCTCAAAAAAGGGTGCGAAGTTGCCTCATAATTGCAACTTTCACTTCAATGTCCCACCATTCTATTACACACCACCATTACAAGGAAAAAATAACATGTATGGGATTTCAAAATGGGCGACATGCATTCAGATCCTCAGTAATCTTAGAAACCCCAACAACGGTACCATTCTTTCTGTAAACCAAGAAGCCTTTCTACCAAAATGAATCGTGTGAGAGCAACTCCTGCATCTGCTCTACACAACCATATTGTCGACAATATGGGTATATTGATGGCAAAAATTGAATCATTTGTGTAGTCTTACAGGAAGTAATCTGGTGGAGGCTTTTTAGCAGGTGCTCCTCTTGATTCCTGCATTTCACCAAAAATTATACAAATGTAAGATTGCGCGGAAGAGTCACACGGACATCCTGGTATACAAGTCACTGTGTGCCTATCTCAGCCCATACTAGTAAAGAACAATGTATGTGTTGATAAGTTATTGGTAAAGAACAACATATATTTTTCTCCACATGGATGCCTATCACCAGATCATAACTTCATTCTTCTTTTGGCAAGAAAGAAAGAGATAGACCATAATCTCATTCTCTATTTATAACTTCATATACATAGGCCCTTTTCGATGGAACCTCGGTACAAATAAAGCATATCAAAATCGGTATGAAAAGGAAATACAGTAGTGAAGAAGACATGTCGAAAATAGTGGGGGAAAGAATAGCAACAAACAATTAATACGATAACTGAAGTAAAGGAAGCAACAATATAAAACCGAAGACTTCAATAGTAGGAGAGTATTAAAAATACTATTGATAATGGAAACTAGACAACAATCAACTACCTATTAACCTTCTACCCTAATATCCGACCTCCGTATCCTTCTATCTAGGGTCATGTCCTCGATAAGATGCATGTGAGTCATGCCTGTCTAATCACCTCCCCACTAATGAATTTGAACTTCTATTAATAGCCAGAGTGGATTCAATGTAAACATTTTCAGTGACGTGATATTCAGATTAAAAAGTCCTTTCTTGGAAGGGGGGACACATTTGCTGGCCAGCCTGGATGGACATTGGTACAGTGTGTCATGAGGTTTTTTGTTCTCTTCCAATAGTTCCATTTTTATAATAGGCAGATTCTATTTGGACAGTTCCAGTATTTCTATGCCCTGTACCTTGCCACTTCTCCGTGCACTGCATTTTGTTATGTTAATAATGCCTCACTAATGAAAGAAATATATAGGACGATGGGATGTGGAATTTCTGTTTAACCATTGCGAGTGAAAATATTCCTCATTCACCAAACATGACAAACTAGAAAGAAGTAGGAATATATGTACATACCTGAGGAGCAGCTTCAAACACACGGAACTGCTTAGTAAGATTCTCGTCTAGCTCAAGAATTGCTGCAACATTTCCACATCTGCAATGTATTCAGATGAATACAAATTATTTTATTCCAAAATACTTGAAACAAAAATACCTCTGACAAAAGAAAAGAGGAAGATGACAGTAAAGGAAGAACAAATTACAAACTAACCCTGTGACTTAACTGACCTGTAACAGTAGTTCGGAGCAGACCAGACTGTAACTATCTGATTATTGAACATCCATTTATATCCTTCCATTACTAACTGATGTGCACGGCATATGTAGTCTATGTTATTTGTATGGTTAAATGAAGTGACAACACTGCCACCAAAAAGGAAACCTGCACCACGAGGACTCAATCCCCATCCATCAACGATGTCCTCTGGATCTGACCATAGTAGGTCACACATGGCACCCTCATGAGGAACTTCTTGCTTTCGATCAATAGTTCGAATCTGAGATAGACATGATGATGTCAATGCATTCCATCACAAGTAAAAGTTCAAGCAACAGAGTCAGAGACTAGTTCCAAACCTGGTCTAATGTAGATATTGTAGGAGAGAGACCACCATGAACAGAGAATATCTTATTCTCAATAAGAGCGGATAAGCTGCATTATGATCAAGACAAGTAATAGAAGTTTAGTACTACCAAATGTAAATGTACTATGACTTGTTCACATAATCATACATGGACACTGTTGGAGCGAGAAAAGAGGACATGCAGAATACCAATGTCCGAAATTTCTCAAGTATGCCATGCAAGCGGACAAGGGAACCATGACAGAGGAGAGGTTGTGTGTCAAACTAGAAAGCAGTGGATCTAATATAAATGCATCAGACATATTAGGTTGGTTCCCCAATTTCAGACGTCACTAGAATAAAGTAGCAAACCTTAAATAGTCAAATATATCCGTGCAATATCTCCAAACATTTACTGAACCATACTTCCGTAGGCACTCATCATAGAATCCATAAACCTGGAAATTTTGAAGAGAATAAGATCATATAATAAGTTATAAGCGGTTGGTAGAGAAAATGAAGGACCAACCTGTGTGATCTGGCGGCTCTCATGGTTACCTCTGATAAGAGTGATCCGATCGGGATATCTCACCTGATTATGCATTACCAATTATTTTCTTTTATCATTAATTAAAAGGGAAAAGGCAACATGTTGAGTAACAGACATGAATGTGGATATAAAATCTAGTAATCTACTAATGCAACTCAACAAGGAAAGGCACAAAGAACTTAGGGGTCGTTTGGTAGAGTGTATAAAATAATACCCAATAGAGTGTATTAGTAATGCATGTATTAGTTATACTTGTATTAGTTATGCATAGATTATTTCTTATGCATTGTTTGGTTTGGTGTATTGAAAATAATATGCAGTATAAAAATATTATTTACAAAAGTATCCTTCACAATTATGGTGGAAAAGATGTAAAAGTACTTTTGAGGGGTAATTGGGTCTTTAACCATATTAATGCATGTATTAAATCCTTTGCATTACTAATACCTAGAAATCCATGGTATTAGTAATACACTCCTCAATACACAATAGAGTGTATATACATAGCATGAAAAAATGCACCAAACAAGGGACTACTAATACATATAATTAATGCATGTATTATTTTTGCTAATACACTCTACCAAACGACCTCTTAGTACATTGAAGCAAAGATAATTTTTAACAAGAAACGGACGAGCCAGTGGAAATCAGCAACAGAAGGCAAAGATGAAAAAGGTGGGGGAAGCATGCACAGAAACAACAAGCTTGGTAAATGAATAACATGTGACAGAGATGGTACTGAAGTCGACTTTATTAGAACTTCAAGAAGCAAACTGTCATAATGTGTTTTATCTAGTGTGCTATTTCATAAAAACAAAAAAAGATCAGTCTCATGCAACAATTTATTCTGGATCTCTAAAGTCAGAGCATCATATGGATACTAACATTAAAAAAAAACTGTCAGATCACATCCTCATGTCGGGTGGGCTGGGGTGGGGTGGGGGAGTCCTTAAAGTTGATAATGATCTAAATAATTGTAATGTCAATTTTTTCCTTCAAAAAGCAACTGAGATATTTTTTTATTACTGATAAAGAAATTCAACAGCGATATCATCATAAGCTTATTCGCCTTGTACTCAAGAATTCAAGGGAACTCAATGTGGCAAGGATGTACGACAAAAGCAAGCACATGTAGACTGTAGTTATCCCGTACAATATGGAATTTTAAATGAATCCAATTCATCTACTTTGTTTCCAATCAAAATAAATTCCACTTCTATTCCATTACACAATTTAGAAAAAAACATGAAGCAGACACAGGCGGCTGGAATGCTTAATCTCAGATTGCACAGTGTATGCAACGGTAGTTCCCTGAGATGTTATTTGTTTTAAAACATCAGTTTTACAAAGGAAACAAAAAACTGCAGGGACTAGAAATATTCATATAACCAACTTTCAACAGTAAATGCTATCGCATGTGGGTTCAAGAATAATTCCAAGTCTAACAAATAAGATAAAACTTTCAAGAATATGTATATGTACCTGATATCACAGGAAGTGACAGTTAGAAACATAAAATACCTTAAGAGCTAGTAGAAGAAGAAATGTCTCGACGGAGTAAAATCCTCTATCAACAAAATCTCCAAGAAACAAGTAATTTGTCTTTGGGCAATCACCTCCCACTTTGAATAGCTCTTTCATGTCATAAAATTGCCCATGGATATCACCACATATCTACACACACAAGAAAATAATAGCTGAAACAGATTTCAACCAATACCAGAACGTACATAAGTGGAACTCGCATTAAAAAAACTACAAAGCAAACATTGCACGTAAGAATGTCATCTGCAAATGATAAGGCCAAATAGCCAATTAAATGAATAAGAATTTACGGGTAATCTGTTCCCTCCTGTAGCTTTTACAATTTCACAAGTCAAGATTACACATTTCAATATATATCCCAAGAGACTCCACAATCCAATGCAATCTATTGGTGATTGTCCGTCATCCGTAGCAAATTCTCTACACATATTTTGCTTCTTTATTTCTAGACATTCTGGACCCTAACCAAATGTGTGAGCCCTCTAAATCCAACAGGTGTGGTATAATATACTCAGCCAGAACCCAGGATGGACCCCAGTAAGCAGCAATAACAATAACAACTAAGCCTCAACTCAGAGCTAGTTGTGGAATCCCAAGCCAGTTGGTGTCATGACAAGAGAAATGACTAATACTTCTACACCACAAACTGTTGGCAGATATATCATTCACTGGGCAGAATAAGATATATGCTGATTGAATTTTCTCCGGAACAAACAGCTAATTACCAAAAAGTGGAATAGTATCACATAGGAGCCTCTCATGAATATCCTCCAACTCCCAGAAAGAAAACTATAATAACATTGTTCCAACCTCAACCAGTACTGCATAATATATAAAGAAGCAATTTCAGTGAAAAGAGGAGCTCATATAAACTTAAGTGTTGCACACATATGTAAGAGCTCGTGACAAGTTTAGGTTATACTTAGTCTCCGGGGGGAAAAAAAGAAGAGTGTTGTTAAGGTCACATGAAAGAGTGATACTTTCTCAGTTTTCAAGATCATCTAAGCACAATCATTAATAAAATGACTGTATTAGTAAGTATAAGCTATACTTGATCCCAAAAAAAGAGTGTTTAGACTACATGAAACAACGAAACCTTCATAATCTTCAAGATTGCTAACAAAAAGAATAAGAATATTCTATTAACATTCTACACAATTACCTGTAATATATTTATGTAAAGCTAACACCCTCTTGGTCCTATTAATAAAAATTACTTCATTTAAATGTTAAAAAAAAATTACTTCATTTATCAAATGATGATGTTTTACACAACTAACCTAAACATATAAAATAACCCAGGACACATCCTAACTAATTCTCTTTAACTTTCACCTTCAAATTCAAGATGATGAAGCAACTCGTGCTTGCAAATCAAGACTGGAAAGCCAAGTCAAATACAACAAGAAAGTTATTGTTGCCACAACCTTCATTTGAACATTGTCACCAAAGTGAAGGTGAAAGTAAAATTGAATTCGCATTATCCTGAAATTGATTAACTGGATCGTGATGCCACCATGAATACAAGAGTCATGGCTAAACGTGAAATATCGCGCAGCCAGCTTAATCAAATCGCTGACAAAACAAAATACTATCAATTGGACCATATCATTACAATCCACAGAGCTAACTAGGCAATACTAACATGACACTGCTTGGGCAATGACATGTGTAGCATTGACTTGGCGAGATGGACTACTGGCTCGACAAGTTCAGCTGACGTGGAATAATAATATCAGCCCTCAACAGACAGGTTTAACTGACTAGTGTCACCAATCCTAGACAATTGATGATGCATGAGACGTGAGCTACAGATGCACCAATGAAATTGAACTTCCTATTTTCACATCTGAGTGCACCAAAAACGGACTATTCAAGAATGAGGTGTTCTTTGTTGTCTTCATCTTAATGACACAAACTCCTGATTTCATGATTAGGTAGACTGAGGAAACACCAATGATAGATACAAATATGATGTGACGTCAATGAAACAGTAGCCCGAAAGAAGGTATGATGCTGACAAAACAAACGACAAATAAACAGGAATATTAACACTACACAGAGAGAAACTTCGGCCAACTGCTAGTGTGACTCCCGTGAGGTAGGAAGAAGTTATTTTCATAAAAAAAAAAAGGTAGGAAGAAGTTAAAATAGTAGATGGTAGGTCAGATTCTTATTGAACCGAGTGCTGAACAACATATAATGGAGCTCCTTATATAGAGTTGTGCCCATGGAACTTTAAGGTACCTTCCTAATAAACGTGATTCCTCTAGTTATGACACAATAATTAGAAATATTATATACAGTTAACCTAGACATATAAAATTAATCTAGATATGTTATACACATTTATCAGCATTAATTCTCTGAACTTTTGAGTTTCGACAAATACAAATAACATGTCCATCTCCATCCCCAAGAGGGGCCTCAAACAAACCAGCAGAACAACAAAGGAAAAATCCATACAAAAAATTCCAATTCCTCAAACCTACCAAATCAAAAAAGAGCATCCAAATGCCATATCTTGTAATTCTAGCATCTACTTGATGCTATTATTAATACCACTTACTTTATAAAAAAAAAAACATCCAAATGTCCAAACTACTTTCCTTAATTGTTTGCAGTATTGCTAAAATCCAGTATAAACAAGTAACGACTCTAACTATCAAGTCGTTTGACACGAAATCACTTTCATGGGGGAATTGAGTCCTGAAAAGCTGTAACAATGCCAGATAAAAACTCTACCTCACCAACACTTAACCTAGACTGAATCCAGCAGAACAATTGAGAGAATAAATACATCAATTCCCCATTTGGCAAGTATACTCACACTTCTGCTCAGTATTTAGGCTACAGTATATTGAAGCAAGTCAAAATCCCAGTTCCTCTCCTCTATATCACTCCCACGTAGGGTTTTAATTGGACTAAATTTAACCTAGACTGAATCCAGCAAAAAAATTGAGAGAATAAATACATCAATTCCCTCATTTGACAAGTAAACTCAAACCTCAGCACAGATATCGAACCAAGTCAAAATCTATCTTCGCCTTCCTATATCAACTCCAACGTAGGGTTTTAATTCGACTTACAGTGACAGGCGCGTCGACTCTCTGCACATTGCTTTCTTCAACAAGGATTTCCATAGCTTTCAGACAAAGAGCCTTAACTTCAGATTCCTTTAACGGCTCACATCTCTTGAGCTGCTCAATTTGCCTATCTAAGTCTGACATCTTCGAACTTAGTGTTGCTTTCTCTTTCTCAAAATCACCGGCGAGCTCCGTAACCGAAATCTACTACTACTAACTTCTCCGATTGAAGAGCATATGAGTAGTAGCAGCTGAAGAGAATGCTCTCTTCTCCGCTGCGCCGTCGAGTGCCGGGTTTTCGCGATTCACGGTGTTGCCGCCTTGCCGCTTTCTCTACTTTTACTTGTTTTTTTTTCTCTTTTTTTTTTCCCCTTTTTTTGCTTATTTACTCATTTGCCCCAATTTATATGGTACACAATCACCCCAAGTGGATCAAAATTTGAAGCTTATGATTCGATTTTTTTCTTGAAAAATCTTAAATAATACATAAATTTAACTAAAGATATTGAGTTTGATCAAATACGTAACTTACTAATTCATAATGAATACAATAACAATAAATTCAATCTAATCCCTTAAATGGGATTTCGATAGAATAAAATATACGCACATTATCACTAATTTTTGCAGAATAAAAAAATTGATTATGATAGATTCTCGACTCATACACAATAATTTATAAGATGAATGGTTTGGAAAAACAAAGATTCCATTGCCTTGAGGGCCAAAAGAAAAATGAATGGCTAGAATCGAAGGACAATAAAATGGATTATTTTTTGAAAACTAGTGAAATGAGATAAAGTAACATCAAACGTCTCTTGCTTTTGTAGTTTCGTTTTTGTATATTTCAATAATAATAATAATAATAGGGATAGGATAAAATAATTTAGTTTATGTAGTTCATGCACCAAATATGGCTAGATTTATAAATATTGAAAAGGGAAAAAATCCTAAACTTTAAATGGGGCTATATTATTAAACAGTATCTTGAGAAAAGTGTGTTAAACTCACATAATATTACATATTTTATGGAAAATATGAAGGGGAAAAAGGATTTGCATTGTTTTTTAATCTCTTTCTGGAATCTGCTGCAGTCATTTTTGTTTCTATTTTCTAGTTTTGAGGTATGTTATAGCTTTTTGTGATATTGCATTTTTGAAATTTGACGAAAATTTTATGTGTTTTTAGTTACATTGTTCCATAAGTATCGTGAAAGTTAACCGTTATAGCCTGTTACATAATTGACTTAGATCAAGATTGTTTATTTTTTGCAAATTTAAAGAATTACAACGACTCATGAGTATGTTTTGAAGACTGAACTTTCTCCAAACTCAAGAGATCATTTTTGTCAAATTTTCTCGAATAGATTATTCTGAATGTTACAACGATTACATAATCTAAACGGGAGGAGGAATTGACAATAGTTGCCTTTTGGACTATTCATCAAGCTTTAGCTTAGAACTTTTGCAGAAAAATATATGAAACAAAATTCTTACTTGAAATACAAAAAAACTCAAGTGTAAGAAATGGGTAGATCGATGATGATGTCGCATATCCTATTAACACAGGATGAGCGAAATAAAGATTAAGAAATTGGGAGATTGATGATGATGTGACATATCATATTAGCGCAGGATGAGCAAAATGGAGACTCGCCTTCGAGGTACTATGCGATAAGACTATGTCGTCAAGATTTAAGACAATATGAAGATGTGTTGACTAAGCAAAGTATCGGTTCTTCTCCGGGCTTAACCATCCTACATAACCCCTTACTGCAATCGCATAAAAGAAAAGGTAAGTTTTACTGAGCAGTGATTAGAGCAACGTTCTTATATGAGACAAAATGTCGTCAATCATGAATGTCCACGTCCAGAAGCTGAATATAGCGGAGATGAGGATGTTCATATACATTAATGGGATTAATGGGTATAATAAGAGGGATGACTAGGAACAAAGAGTGTGCAAGATAAGGCGGGAGTGACCTTCGTGATAGATAAGATGAGAAAAGTGAAACTGAGATGTTTTGGGCACATGAGAGGAGGTGTGAGAGGTTGATTGTACTGGGAGTTAAGAGATGTAGATTTAGACCAGAGAAGAATTGAAGCGCAAGGATATGACACATCACAACACAACTTTAGCTTACTGTACCAGTAAGAAGGTGTGAGATCTTGATTGTAGCAGGAGTTAAGAGGGGCAGAGATAAGCCAAAGAAGAACTCGGTGTGATGATGAGACACGACAAGTCACATCACAACTTTAGCTTATTGGGACATGACCCTAGCAAACAAGTTTTGAGATCGAGAATTGGAATAAAAAATAAGTATACGAGTGTTGAAACACTATTCTCAATGCTAATATTTGTTAAATACCTAAATAAATTCAAAAATACTTATATAAATTAAAATGGGTGTATATAAGCTTAGCCAAATATTTTCTTAATTAAGTAGTTTTATTTTTCTTTTTCCCTTTTAATTAATCGTAAAAGTTTATAGTTTTACAAAGGAAAAGATAAAAGTGGTTTCAATAATGACCAATGCGCGTGTAGACAATAACGAAGAGGACAATGGAGCTGGACAAACTTTGCCGGTAAAGTTAGTGGCACGTCTCCTTTAAAATTATTCCGACTCGCCGTTTCTCTCTCAACAATTCTCTCACAATTCCACCATCGCCACCGTGAATTCAGATCAGAAAGAGGTAATTATAACTCTTCTTCACTTGACCTATGTGCGATCATTTCAATAGTTTTATTTTTTTTAATTTTTCTTGAATTTTTTCAAGTGATCAACTCGAATGAAATTCAATCATCCGTAATTCGGCAGCGATTGTGGTGTTTTGACTATAATTATGTAGCGTATTGATTTTCGCTCTTTTATACTTTTGCAAATGAAGAATTAGGGTTCTGGATTGGGCTAGCTTTGGTTTTTTTTGCTGTTTCGTGTAATTGTAGCTGCCTTTTACTTTGTTTGTCTGTTATTTAAGTTAATTTTGTAGCTCAGTTTCACACTAGCCGTTTCATATAATTGTAGCCACATTTTTTCGCCATTGAGCTAATTTTGTTGTTGAGTTTCACATTTCGTATTGGAATTGGATTAGCTAGGAGAACGCAAAGAAATTATGGCATTTCTTCAGAATAAGTTGGTTGCTGTTTTAGTATTTCTTGTTGTAATAATTGATTCACATACAAAAATAATATGACCAAAAATTAGGTATGTTTTTTAGAGTGTATCGCAATATATCTTCATCCTATAGGCTATACTAGTATCTAGTTGTGTAGGAAGGAACAAATGCATTGCAAACTTCAAGGTCACATTTCTGGTTTTTATTTTTTCTCCTTTTTACTCTTTATGGTGCTTTAAGTTCTTTTTCTTTTGTGGACGGTTGGTGGAGGAGGTGCAGTTCTACTTAGTTGGGAAACCAAGGATAATTTGATCTCACATCAAACTGAAATTGTGATGTTCCTCTTGTTTTTCTTTATATTTGGACTAAGTTGTTGGATGTGGATGGTGTTGCACATCATATGAGAAAGTGAAGTTCTGTTCCAGATTTCATTTAATATCTCCTTACCCTTTGTTATTATGTGGTTTTTTATTTTCCATATTTTTGTTTTGGTGGACCATCCACGAAGCACTTCTAATGATGGAAAAGAAGCGTAAATGGTTACAATTCTCATTACATTTTTTTAAAAAAAATAATCTTGAGTTGCAGTCAATGTGAAGAAATTAATGTATTTCTTTCTAATGTCTCTTCAGGTAATGGCTTCTTCTGGAGACTCATGGATCCGGGAGTATAACGAAGGACTGAAACTCGCGGATGATATCACTAACATGATATCTGAAAGGAGTTCATTGCCTGCTTCGGGCCCAGAAGCACAGCGTCATTCATCCGCTATAAGGAGGAAGATTACCATATTAGGAACTAGACTTGATAACTTACAGTCTATCCTGTCAAAGCTTCCTGGAAAGCAGCCTTTGTGAGTGTTCTTTATCTGATTCTCTCATTGTGTTGCTGCAGTGGTAATGTATAACTCCAGTGATTAAATTGAGTGTTTTATATCATGGGTGTAAATCTATTGTATAAGAATAGAGTGCTGGCGGAAAGAAACCCGCCTAATTGAAGGAAATGGCCGGAATCATTCTTCTATCTTGCAGCCTGTTGACATGCTTTTTGTAAATTTTGTACATGTTCCTAAAAGAACTACTGATTGTTGTGTTTATCTGTCTTGATATGTATTTAGTCGGGGCTCCAATGCGGGCTCTGGACACTTTGGGGGGGGGGGGGGAGACCAAAAAAAAAAAGAAGAAATGTATTTCTTTCATGATATTGAACTTTGGTTGAATGTGTTTCTGATTGAATTTTGTTTAGAAATGGCATTTTAATTT